>BDDC01000002.1:126244-141599 GCA_001662425.1 Chlamydomonas sphaeroides
GATGTAATGGAGGGGGCTGACATGGTGGGATCCGTGCGGGCGGGATGAGGGCCGTGGCGGCAACGTGGCTCCACGGCGCACTATTCTAAGTAAGCCCTCGAACCTTGCTGGCCCCACACCCCAGGACTTTGGCATCTCTCGGCTGCGCCACACGCTCCTGCGCACCGCCAACCCCGAGGCCGGCACGGTGCGCTGTGGGGGACAGTCGGGGGACAGGGCGCATAGGGGGCTCCGGCCCCCTGGTCGCCCCACTTAGATCACGGCGGGTCAAGCCCGCTGTACCTCTCTTTCTATTTCTTTTTCTTGCGCTGCGGGGCCCCTGTCTAAAAGCCAACGCCCCAACACAGTTCTAACACCATCCCACAGCGCTGCGCAAAGCCTTTTCCCAAGCCGCTACCCTACCGCAGTGGGACCCCTAGTAATCGGGTGTTAGACGGCCACCACCCGATTACCAACCTGGAACCAGGGGGGCCTGGTTGCAAAGTGGTAATCACCCGATCGTTGGCAACCAACCCGATAACCCGTCACAGGCCGCCGCAGGTCCGCAGGCGCATTCGCACGCTGGGCATTACAGGACCAGGGGCGCAGCCGCCTGCCGATATGTACCGGGCCAGCAACCCACCAGCACCACGCAAGTAATCTGCCGCCAGTTGTGACCACGCCCGCATCGACCCCATGCCCGTGCGTCACCGCATGCCACGATATACATGTGGCCGCCCCTGCTGAGATCCCCATTGCGCAGCAGAGATCCCTTCATCAAGCTGCGGGCTGTTGGGGTCGAAACCGTCTTGCTATCGTGCGCTCATTTCTTTTCATGAGCTTTTCATGAGCTTTTCATGAGCTTTTCATGAGCTTTTCATGAGCTTTTCATGAGCTTTTCATGAGCTTTTCATAAGCTTTTCATGAGCTTATCATGAGCTTATCATGAGCCTGCCTATCATAAGCTTATATAAGCTTATCATGAGCCTATCTAGCCTATCATGGGCGGGCTTATCATGACCTGATTATGAGATCATCATGGGCTCGCACACGCGTCACGATCATGTCGCTGATTGCTCATGTCTTCCCCCTCCCATCCCGCCTCCCCACCTCCCTGCCTTGGCGCCTCACCATCTTGCTTCCCAGCCCGCCTACGTGGCCCCCGAGTGCTACGACCTGAATGTGGCGGCGCTCAGCCACAAGGCGGACGTCTACAGCTTCGGAGTGCTGCTGTGGGAGCTGCTTGCAGGTGGATTGCCTGCAGCATGCGGCCATGAAGGGGAAGCGAGAGAGCGGCCAAGGTTGAGCGTGGTGCGGTGCCAGAGCTGTTGCCGTGACACGGCCCCACCAAGCCCCAGCGAGCCCTCCCTCCAGTGTGCCTCCAACCCCAACCCCCCATCGCAGGCACGCCCCCTTGGCCCAACATGAATGCCGTGCAGATCGCGGTGCAGGTGTGTGTGCGTGTGTGTGCGAGCACGGCCCACGCACGACCAACCGGGATGCACGCTGCGCTATTGTCGGGGGGACGCTTGCTCCTTAATACTGTGTTGGCCGTGGTGTTGGCTAGCTAGCAAGGTGCACGTTCTTGCGCTCGGTACACAGAGCTTGTGGCACGATGCACACGTGCGCCACGATTTGCACCGCAGATCACCGTCACAAGTCGGCGCTTGCCCGTCCCCTCATTCGCCGGTCCGGGCGTGTGCGAGGCTAGGTGGCCCCCAAAGCTGGTCGCGCTCCTAGGCAAGTATCGGATCATAGCGCTTGCATGCCATTCGTTTTAATTAGGTATGTGTGTGAGCACAATCCAATTAGGGGGCCCATCACGCTGGTCGCGCTGCTGGGTGGACTGGCACGGTATCATGCGCTCGCTTACGCAATTGGTTCGTTTTAGGTTACGGTACACATGTACAACCCCGCCCGCGAATCTGGCCCACAGGAGACTGCTGGGACAAGGACCCGATGCGGCGGCCTGCAGCGGCCGAGGTGGTGAAGCGGCTGCTGCTGATCTCGGAGGTGCGTAGTATGGAAGGCTGTATTGTTAAGAATATATGTATTGTGGTAATGATCCCCATATGGCCAGCAGGGGGTCCCGCGCAATGTGCTGGCCGAGACAATGCTGCCTCAGTCATCAGCCACCAGCCACCAGCCACGCATCTCGTCTGTCGTAGCCCGAGACCCGCGTAGCATGCCGGCCTGCCTGCCTGCACTGTGGCGTTGCTGCAGAAGCAGTGAGCACCGGCCCTCGCGAGATGTGACCCTCCTGAGTGACTTCCTTGCCCCGCCCTGCCTCGCAGGCTGAGGCGTGGCTTGAGGCAGAGGGCCAGCCCACGGGGAGAACGTGCCCACACCCATCGGTGTCAGGTCACCAGTAATGCATGCGCAAGGCATGCATGCGGCTGGTGCGAATGATGCGATGGTTGGCCTTGGTACAAAATCCTGGCACTTGTGATAGTGCAGAACTGGCTGACGGACGGCATGGGTGGCACCTGCCGTAGTGGGTCTGAGGCAAGTCAGAGCCTATCGCATGCCGCCGAGCAACGCTCAGCTGCAGCAGCCTGCAATGGGCAAGCAAGCAGCAAGCCAGAGCAAGAAAATGGTTGTGAATGGGGAGGTTGAAAGCGCGGAGGCGCAACGTAAGCAGCGCATGTGCGTTGAGGTAAAGTGCACGGGGTTCTTACCATGTATGGGCAGTGCATGCTTGTTTTCGTGGACTTGTCTTTGGCGGTTGGTCAGGCGCTCTTCGCCCGGCTGATGTTGGCATGTGTAGCGTACTCGCAGTGCTGGCCGTATCGAGCTGTGCAAGCATGCTTGGTGCCCTACACGCGGTAGCTGGGCTCGACCAGCTAGCGTGCTTGCACGCTCGTGTGAAGGAGAGGGAGGGGGGGGAGTGCCATGTGGGGGCGTGTGTGCACACACAGATGGTTGCGTTGTGTGTAATTGCGGTTAGCTAGATAGGGAAGCTGTGCATGGTTGTGGGTAGCTAGATAGATAGACTGTGTATTGTTGTGGGCAGCTTGGTCTGCTGTGGGGCGTGCAGGCGGTAGGGGCAGCAACTGGATGCGGCGTGTCGTGGCGTGGGCTCTAAGTTGCTGGGCCGCTGTGGGATGCGTTTTATTGGGATCGATGCGTGCTCACATAAGCATTCGGATTGCGGGGAAGCAAGGCGCTTGGCATGGTTTGGGGCCGTTGGCGTAGGGGATCTTGTGTCATTGCATGGCGACATGTGCTTATGTGGAGGCTAGGGTAGATCGTCATTCATGACCCGGTGGGATTGTGGGGGCATACGATCCCACGGCGGCGGTGAATGTCGGGACACACACGCGTGATGAAAACAACAATCAAATAGCCGCGCCGCCGGCAGCGCGGGGTTTGGATGTACGCGAGACGGGTGCCCATAATAATGCCCATCGCAACGGCCGCACGCGCGCGCGCGCGACTGCTTGGGGGCTGCAGCGTGCGCTCTGGCGCCGTACTGACGGCAATGCGTACTGCGCGGTGGAGCAGTGCCGCGCGATTGGGCACCGCTGTGTGGATGCGTGGCTGCCGTGGGGCCGGGGGGTTTTCGTGCGGGTGCACGCATTGCCAATGCAAAAGTAGCTAGGAGTAGTTGTAGTTGTTGTTGCTGCTATCGTTGTTGCCTTTGTTGTTGCATGGTCCCACGCACCTTGAGGTCATTAGCTGTAATGTGCGGCAGTATCCGTGCATGGAACGCCATGGATGGGCTGCGGACGGGGCGCGCTGTGTCCTGACGCGTGTGAGCAGGGGGCACGCCAGGCAGGGCGGCGGTGCGAGCGAGGCTGTCGCGGTAGCGGCCGGCAGATGAGGAACAGGGCGGGTGGCGGCGAGGCAGCCGTGCGCATGACGCGAGTGCGTTCAGCGCCTCCTGCGCGAGCCCCACCTGCTAGCGCATAACAACTGTGTCCGTTGACTGCTACTGCCGCGGGTGGCAGGTGGCTGTGGCAAGCTGTGCAGGGACGGACCTGAGGGACCTGCCGCCCTGCTGGCTTCGTGCCTTGTCAAATGCTGCGGTGTCTTGTGTCATCCATCCATCCATGGTCATATGATGCACGCACGCTGCCGCTCCTCACGTTGCGCGGCAGGTGGCGGTCAAGCTGTACCGGGACCTGCTGGACCTGCCCGGCGTCGCGCGGGTCAACGCCGAGGAGATGCGGGCGTCGTTCGTGCAGGTGCGTGGTGAGGCTAGCATGTGTACGGCAATGTACGGCAATTTGACGCCTTTGGTGGGATGACGTGGGCCTGGCAGAGTGCCCTTGTTCACACTCATGGCCCAATTCGACTGTTGTGTGTTTGCACTAGCTCGCCGTGCTGCGAACTGGGCCGGCATGGGGGATATCACGCACGCAGGTCCCTCCCTGGCAGCATTGACGGCCGAGCAAAGAAGGGACGCCGGAGTTGACCCGGCCGCTTGCGACGCCTCCCTGCCCTGCCCCACCCTCGCTCCCTCTCCGCCGTACCTGAGATTTGTTTTGTCAGTATCCAGACGATGATGTTGTCTCAATGACGTGTTGCCACGTCAGCGATTGGTACGAAGACCGGCTACAGGGTCTGTCTCACGGGGGCCGACCAGCCCGCGCCAGCACAAGCCGCACACCGGCGCGGTGCCCGCCGCTCGCAGTCCATCAATCCCCACCACGCCACGCCATGCCACGCCAGACGCCACGCCACATCACACCACACCACGCCGCGGCCTGCTGTGCCCTGTGCGCAATGCGGCCATCTGACCGCCCGGCGCCTCGGCCCACCCGCGGTGCAGCAACTTGCGGTCAAGAAAGCCTCACCGGCCCCGGCCACGGCAGGCGCTCGCTCTGGACCTCGCGGCTTCCTGTGATGCTTACCGCACGGCCCGCACCCCCACCCCAGCGCATGCAACCCCCCTCCCCCGCGTGAGCGAGCACGCGTGCATGCAGCCTTCTCCTGCTCGGGCTCCCGCACAGCAGCTGCCACGTAACCCACAGTCGCTGCACATCGATATGCGAGGCCGCAGCACGGCGGCGCGGCTCTGTTGGCCGCCTGCCTGGCTCCCGCGACGCGCCATGGACACGCTCCCCGGCCGAGGGCGCGCCGAGCCCACCGGCATGGCCGCGAGGCACCACCGCATACCACGTTTGCACGTTACCCTCGGCCATGTCCCCGGCTGGCCCCCCCCTTACAGGCCCCAACAAACAGCCCCACAGCGCCGCCCTCAGCTCCGGGGCCGATGCGGCCTACACGTCGCATTGACGACCCAACCCGATGCAATACAACAACGCTGTCGAGCATGCGATGCCTGCCTGGCCCCCTACGGCGCCTCCCGCAGGCTGGCGTCCACCGCCTGCCGCCCGCGGTGCCGCAGGGTGGCAGCCATGAAGGGGGCCAGCCCGGAGCCGTCCAGCACCGACGCCACGTCGCTGGTCTCGCAGCCGCTGCGCGTGTCCTTGGCCAGCTTGTAGGGGTGCAGCACTGCGGGGCACAGCAGGCATGGAAAGGGTATAGGAAGGATGCCGTGCTGCGTAAAGTTCTCATAGCTAGAAAGCGAAGAGGCTACAAGTATGAGCACGCGAACCAGGTGTCGATGATGTTGTCCTCGGGGCCAGCTTGTAGGGTGCGCGGGAGGCGAGGAGGTGCATGGACAGCGCACGGTCCGGCGCGGCGAGACGTGAGCAGGGGTATACAGTGTGTAGAGGTTGCAACAGCGGTGACAAATAAAGGTCCCAGTGCAGACACCATTCCTAGCCGTGAGCCAGAGGGCCAAGGGCAGTGGGTGCAGGCAAGAGGCGTGGGGCGTGGCGCAGTTGCCCAAGCGCGACCGCGGAGCTCCGTGTCACACAGCATCGACCATCCATCCACCCATCCATCCATCCCTTCACAGCGGCCGCTGGCAGCGCCATGCCCCCCTCCTTCCCGCGCCTGTGGCTGGGCGTGTGCCGCACCGTAGTTCCGGATCTGCTGCCCCCACTCGGCCTTGACCAGGTCGCCCCGGATCTCGGCCAGGCGCTTGGCGTTCTGCTCCTCCAGCACCACCAGCAGCCGCGACTGGTGGGGCGGGCGGGAGGCGAAGGGGCGGCAGGCGAAGGGGCGGCAGGCGCAGGCGCGGGAGCCGGGCGGCAGCCACTCAGGACGGGAGGACGCGCGGGCTGGGGCCGATGCTGCGCGCCGCCTGCCTGCCTTGGACGCCGGCGTGGGCTTCCGGACGCACGGTCCACCTCTAGCATGGGTCTATAGCCAGTGAGCACGTAGCGTCCAGTGCGCGTGATGTCGATTGCCATGCCCGGCCATCCAACGCTCGCCGCACTGGGGTCAGGCGCTGCAGCGGGCACACCACCCTGTGGCCCCCCTTCCAGGCCATCATCATTCAGGAGCGTTTCAGAACGGTTTTAAACGAAATCGTCCTCGCATCGTCCTGAACACTCGTTTCTATCTACCCCCGACCCATTCGTTTGGTGCAACCCTGGCACACCTTGAGGATGTCCATTGCGATGGACTTGTTCTGCGCCTGGCTGCGCTCCTGGGTGCACTTCACGGAGATGCCCGTGGGCAGGTGCGTGATACGCACTCCTGCCAGGGGAGCGGTGGGGAAAGAGACAAGGGCGAGGGACGGTAGGCAGTGCGCTACTACCGTAGTTGGGACATGACGCCGCAGGGAAGGGATGCGGGGCAGCTCAGCAGGCGCAGTCGGAAAGCAAGCACGGGGCCGGGGCGGGGGCCCGCGCGGGCTGGCGGCGGCCCGTTGGCCGCGCGGCTCACCCGTCTCGACCTTGTTCACGTTCTGGCCGCCCTTGCCGCCGGCGCGCATGGTGCTGACCTCCAGGTCCCGCTCCTGGCGGGTGCGGGTGGTGTTGCGTAAGCAACTCGCAAGGCCAGGGATGAGACCACTTCAACTTGATCTTATGACGTCCCCCCACGGTCCCACTCCAGGGCAGGGAACCGGTACGCGCGGCAGGCTGACTCCGGCGGCGCGGGGAGGGCGGTGTGATGAGGGGCGGTGGTGGCCGCATCCAAAGGCAGCCGTGCGGTATGATTGGGGAAGCCATTGTCCTTTTAGACTTTCATTGTAAGCCATGATAAAAGCATGGAATCCTATGATAGGCAATACACGTTTTCCTGGAGAGTTTGGCAGCCCCAGGCAAGGTAGGTGTGGCTTGCCACGGTTCATCTGATTGTGCCCCCACACCGACCCACCCTCCAGATCTGCTCGCGCCCTGCCCCGCCGCCCCCAATCCAAGCGCTTGTCTAAGCCTGCGTGCGCAGGCCGGCCGATACACACGCTGCTATATGTATCTATATGAATCTAATTTTGGACACACGTATCGTGTGCGGGGTGGTACTCTATTACAACCCCAAAAATGAACACACACGCTGGCCCCCATCTTCCCGGCCCTCCCTCCCCGACTCCCACCTGCAGGTCAAGGTCCGGCAGGTCCTCGGACCCCAGCAGCGGCATCACATCCACACCTGGCGGCGGCGGCAGGCAGCAGGCGCGGCGGCGGGATGGACAAAGCAGCGGCGCCGCCTGCGATCCGTCCGCTCCCAGCTCGCACAGCCGGTCAGATGCCGCCGCTGCGCCGGCGGCAAGCAGCTCGCCGGCCCCCGGCCGCCAGCGCCCGCCGTTGCGCCTCGTGCGCTTGCCGCCTTCCCGTCCCCGCCCTACCCACCCGCAAGGCTGCTCTGCCGCCGGCCTCCCCCCCCGACATGCAGCCCCGACCTATCTCGCCGCCATGCCTGCCCACCCCACCCCCCCGCACACCCGGCCGCAACCCATCCCACCCGCAAAGCTGGTCTGCCGGAGCCCCTTGGCGTTGAAGGGCGACTGCCGCACTAGCCGGTGCGTGCCCTTCTCGCCCCGCAGGTAGCCGTACGCGTGTGTGCCCGCCACCTCCAGCTCCACGCTCTTGAGGCCCGCCTCCTCGCCGGGGGAGCGGTCCACCACCCGGACCGTGTGGCCGCAGCGCTCCGCCCAGCTGCGTGGGGGCAGGGGCAGGGGCCGGAGCGCGCGTCGCTCGCCGCCGCACCGTCCCACACCACTGGGACAACCCCAAAAGACCTGAAACCCTAGCGTCTATTTAGACGCTTCATTTGCGGCGCCCCAGAAGTGCCCCAACGCGCGCGGCCGCGCCCCAACCACAAGTAATGATGTGGGCATTGATGAGCTATGATGATCTATGTATGGAATTGATCCGTGTGTGCGTTGTGGGCATCGATGAGCTGTATGATCTATGCATGGAATCCGTATCAACACGGCATACAGGCTGCACCGGGCGCTACCCACCGCAGGTACATCCGCTCCAGCATCTCGGCCCTGCGGCATGGGAGCGGGAGGGGGGCGCGGCAGGCACGGCGCTTGCCGCCTGGCCCGGCCAACGGCGCGCGCCATGGACCCCACGCAGCAGTCCTCGCAGTCCCCAAGCCCCCAAGGACCCCATGTTGCGATCGGGCCAACGACATCAGCAAGCAGCTGTCCGCGGCCATCCCACCCTGCCCCCGGCCCTAGCTCTGGCAGCACCGCCTCTCAACAGCTGCGCGCAGCGCCTCCCCGCATATAGCCACAAGCCCGGGCGCCCACCAGTCCATAGCGTCCACGCCGCCCGCCCCCGCGGTGATGACCAGCCGCGCGCCGCGGTCGTCAAAGGGGCCGCTCAGCAGCCGCCTCAGCTCCCACCTGCGGACGGCCAGGGAGGAGCCCGGGAGCAGCAGGGGGCAGCAGGCCCTTGGTGAGTAGGTGACAGACCAAGGGCACTCACACGGGCCCAGCGGTCAGCCCCCGCCGGCCTCCCCCGGCCTCCACGGCCCGGACCGCACCTGAAGGCTATCAACACCATTGCACACATGTGTTTGCTCTATTACTTGTCTTGGTAATGAACACGCAGACCTCCCTCCCACGCCCGCCCCCCTCCCCCCCGCACCTCTCCAGCGCCTCCTCCACGCGGGCCAGCGCCGCCACCGCCTCCGCCACGATGGGCGCCTCGTCAGCGCTGAAGCGGCCGCCGCCGCCGCCGCCGCTGCCACCGCCGGGGGCCTGGCGGGGTCCGGATGGCGGGCAGGGACCAAGGGTCGTGAGCCTCACGGGCTCGGTGGGCTTTGGGTGTGGCTAGGGACCAGGTCAACCTCGTGTCCCCGCGTGCCGGCCTTCGCTGCTGGCGGGCCCGCACGGCCACAACCCGCACGGCCATACAGCTACACACGCAGCCGAGCCGCCCCACACCCTTGCACAACCCCGCGCCAAACCGCTCTCTCCTGTCCCCCTGCCCCACGCCGCTCCAGCCGCTAAGCTCCACCTTCGAGCAGCTCCGCCTCCCCGGCCCCACGCGCATCCTGCCCTTTGCCCTCCATCACTCCCCCCACGCCACCTCAGCCTCCAGCAGCCCCACCGCCATCCAGCCGGATGGTTCCGCAGCCGGCCGCCACACGTACCCAAGCAACACCCCGCCCCCGCCCCTCTTCTCCGCGCCTCCTCTCCGCCCCTCTTCTCCGCCCCTTCTCTGCGGCCCACCTCTCCCGCCCACCTCGGCCTCCAGCAGCTCCACCGCAAAGGCCGCCTCGTCCAGAGCTGACCGCATGGCCTCCAGCTCACCCACCTCGGACCTGGCGGCGGCAGGGTGGCGGCGGCAGAGTGGCGGACATTCGCAAACACGGCCGCTGCTCGGCCAGTGCTGGGCGGCAGGGTGACGGGGCGCCAAACCAGCATCACGCACGGCAAACGCCGGGCAGCACTCGGCATGCTCGGTACCAACTCCCAGGCGGCCTGCATGACAGGCGAGGTCAGTCGTCGAGGGCCGCACCCGCGCCGGCCCCATCGCGCCAACACAGCACCACGCCCCAGCGGCGTGCGACGTGGCGAGCTTCATTGTGACATGGTCATGAGGCGACAACAAGCACATGAGCAGCAGGTTATATGCTAGCCTTCACGATGTGCAACACGCACCGCAGGCCGTTGATCTGCGCCATCAGCGACTGCGCCCTGGCTGAGTCGCCCCACAGGCCATCGCCCGAGGCGTCGTGCTCCAGCGCCGCCAGCTTGGCCCGGCAGCCGGGCAGGTCCGCCACCGCCAGCACCTCGCCGTAGCGGCCCTCCATGTCCGCCACCTGTGGCAGGTACGTAACTGTGTTGAGAGATAGGAACATGCAGTACAGCAACATGTGCGTTCATTTCTAGGGAAAGTAATAGAGTATCACGCACGCGGCACATACGCATGCGTGTTTAACTTTCTAGGGCCGAAACAGAGTACCACCCCACGAGCGGCACGCCCCAAGTTGGTGACGCGCTGGTTGTGCGTAGGAAGAAAGTAGGGGTGCGTTTGGATGCACCCGTGCGGGAAGCAAAGCCCAGCGCCGCCTTGAAAGAACGTGCGCGTATGAGTGTCGCGCGAGAGCTCGGTGCGCCGCACGCAAGCTTTGAGTGCGGCGTGCGAGCAGGGCGTATCGCTCCCCCTGGCCGCTGCTCACCCTGCGCTTGAGGGAGCCTAGGCCCTCCACCTCGACCGCCTCCTTCGGCGAGGCCGACGGCGACGGCGACGACGCGGAAGCCGTCGCGGCCGCTTTAAAGCTCGCCAGCTGCTGCCGTGCTCCTAAGCCTAGCTGTGGCGCTGCGAGAGCGCGCCAGCGCAGCTGCGTAGGGCCTGTCGGTGTCCGCGAGACGCCGGCTGCCGGCGTCGCGATGCCGGCTGCCGCCAGCCAGGGGCCCGCTGCCACGGCGTGGCCGCGGCGCCGGCTACGGCAGCGTTGCGCTGCCGGGTAGGACGTTGAAGGACCACAGTCGTCTGGCAAGGGCGCCGAGTTGCGGTTGGCGTGACAACTGGCGGTGGCTGAGGCGCGGAGGCCGCACCGTGTCGGCGTCGACGGCGGCATGGACGCAGCCCCCGTGCCTGGCAGCGCTGGGCCTCGATGAGCCGCTATCGCGCTCATAGTGGTCGCTCTGCTCAATTGTGGGCTAACGGTGTGCGCAAGACGAGCGACCGCGATGCCAAGTCGCATTCAGCTGGAGCGGCGCTGTGGTAAGCCTGTGGTGTGCGCGATTGATTTGCTATGTGGTCGTTCGCTGATGCAGCTATGCCGCTGGGCCACCGTGGACCCCGCGATTGTGCAAGCTTCCGCGGCCTCTCCTGAACTGAGCGGTGAGCGCATACAGCCGCACATGCACATCACCGATACAACATAAATTACACATACGAACGGCGCTATGGCGTCAACCTGGTGCCCTGGCAACATCAAAACCAGCTCAAAGCCGTTTGCACTGTGAGCGCCCCTTGATTGCGACAATTTCAAGCACGCTGATGGCCGGTGCGCCGCGGAATGGCACCCAAGCAACGAAGTCTAATTCCAGGAATTTTCCCCATGGCTCTGCCGCGCTTCCCCATCAGCGCAGCAGATGACCTTGAGGCCGCAACATATATGCTGTTGGCGCCGTGCGCTACTGCGTCGCTGCGGCACAGGGCGCCTCCTGCTCTGCTCCCCTTCCCCTGCATCATGTTGAGCTGCGGCTGTCTCCCCTGGCTGTCCGTGTCCCGCCGCCCTCATGCAGTCATCGGCGTGCGGGACCCTGGAGCGCTGGGCTCCCTGACGCTGCCCCCTAGCCGCCTGGCTGCTGGGCTACCTGTGACGGCGGTGCTGGTTGTACCGGTACGGCGCCACGGGGGCTAGGCAGTGCGGTGTGGCACCTACCGCCGGCGCTGGCGCACGGCTAGGCCGGTGCCCCACACTTCAAAAATTGCTCACTTAGCTGGTATCTGTTGATGCCTCGTCATTCGGACTGCGCGCATGCCAACTGCAGCCGGAGGCGATGCAGGGGTTTGCCGGGATGGTCCAACCACCCTCAACCGCCCCCACCAACCGCCGCAAGGTCGGCGCTTCCTAGAAGGGCCGCCGCGCGCGCCGTCGGCCGCAGCTAACGATCATTGAGCAACTCGCACGTACGTTGCAAAGGCTCAGTGCTCCTGCTCCCCTGCTTCTGCTTCTGCCTGTCGCGTCTCTGCTCAATTCATCCCTGAAGACGTGATCCAGGCTACGCTGCGCATACCAACACCCCTACTGGCACAAAGCAAGTCGTACGCAAGCCTCGTGAAGCAGGCGGCACCGCGTTGGGCTATGTCACCCTTCGCAAGACTGCTCTTCGCTTTCTCGCTTCTCTTCCTCACCGTCAGTACACGCCTCGCTATAGCATTCCTGGCAAAGGAGCGGCTCGCTGTCGACTTGCCGGCTTGGCCTGGCGCCGGCCATGGACGACATGACTTGGTCACGAAGGATGCCGACATGGCCGGCCGGTTCGCAGCGAGCAACGCCATCATGAGCGGCCGCCGGCTACTAGGCGCAGTGCAGACGGCGAATGGTGCTCCTGCTAGCGCAGCTACAGCCGCTACGTCGGCCGCCGCACGTGTCGAGCCGCACATGCCCGGCCCCGGCGCCAGCAGGCTACCCTCTACCCTGCGCCGCCTCGCCAGCCGCGCTGCATCCCTGCTACGAGACGTAGCCGCGAGCGCGGAGCCCAGCCATGATCCCTTGCCAGCCACGGTCGCCTCCGCTAGCAGTATGCCCAACGATGCCAATCCATCCTTGGTTGATGCCGCGGCCGCGGCCGCCGCCATAGTTTCGTTCGACGCCGCTGCTGCGCCATACGACGGCCTGTACGAGGAGCTGCGCGACGCCGGCGTGTGGGACGACGCCGAGCGCGAGCGCCTTGAAGACTACGCCCTCATCGGCTCCTTGCCAGTAGACAGCGGAGCGCCCGTCAGTGTGCGGACGGAGCAGGCCGCGATGAGCGGCCGCGGCTACGGCCGCGGCCGCGGCAGCAGCATCCCGCCAAGGAGGTTGGATGATGTGTTTGGCGCGGTTGACGACGACTCGCTCGACGACGACGGTTACGTGAGCTATGGCGATAGCTCACACGGGAAGCCAGCTGCGGTCGGGCGCGGCGGCGACGGGGCGGCGCTGGCGGGCGGCGCCGCCGGCGGGGACAGCAAGCCGACGCCGCGGCACCGGTTCTGGACTCCGGAGCTGGAGCTGCTGGCGGCGTTCCGGCAATATATGGCGGAGGGCGGGGAGGGTGGCGCGGAGGGAGGCAAGGGGCCGGGGGCCGAAGGTGCGAGCGAAGCGGAGCGCGAGCCAGGACTCGGTATGGAGGGCAGGGCTGCGGCGGCGCGGTTGCGGTTGCGGTAGCTGCGCGGCGCCGCATGCCGGTGTTGCGCGTGTGGTGGATTCTGCGGCCAGCCTGGCGAGGGGAATGCGTGTCGTGTAAGCCGCTGCACGGGGGGTTTCACTCGTCAGGCCCTGTCCGCCCGGCCACCTGGTTCCCTATGCCCCATGTACTGCGCTGGGGCCGAAACTCACGCGACTAGCCAACGCGGGACACACGCCCTGCCGTCTGCCACCTCTCACCACGCCACGCCACACCCTCCACGCCACAGACCAGCAGCCACCCAGCCCCTCCGCCAGCTGCCGCCAGCTCCTGCTCGTTCACGTGCAGTCAGCCCCAGTTCGTGCGGCACTGTGCAGCACTTCACCGCACAGCGCTCCATGGCCGCAGTGCTCGGCCCCACCCCGCACCTCACCATGCCGCGTTTCCCATGCACCTGCCGGTTACTCTCCCCCCTATCTCGCATGCTCAGCACCGCATCGCAAAGACACACAACACAGCCAAGCCAACCTACCCACCATGCTCCTGCTTCATCTTGCACCTAGGCTTGCTCCTGCGAATGCACCTAGCCCAGCCCTCACACCTCGTCCTCATCACGGTCCTCGTCGTCGTCCCCGTCATCAATGGCGCTGCCCAGCCCCACGCCCGCCGCTCCCGCGCCCGACAGCCCGTCGAACGGCCGCCGCGCCGCCGCGCTGCGCCGGCCGCCGCCCGCGTGCCGCTGCAACGAGGCGCCCGCCGCCGCGCCCACCGCCGCCACAGCGCAGGCGGCCGTGGCCAGACTGGCGCCCGCCGTCTTCTCCTGCGAGTCGTGGAAGCGGGGGCGGCCGGCGCGCGAGGGGGGGCGTGAGGGGCACAGACGGGCAAGGGGGACGCAATGAGCCCGGGATGGGGTCTAGAGTACATGCGGGCGAGCATGGATGGCACGCTAGTTTAGCGGCTTGGTTTTAACCCTCACCGACACCCACAGTGGCCCTTCAAGCACGTCTCGCGGCGACAATCACAGGCACATAGAGCACAGTCGCGGTAGATCCACCCCGTCGCCGGCGCGCCCTCACAAACCCAGCGCACCGCGAAGTTGAAGGCGATGGCCCCCAGCAGCGCGCCCCAGCGCAGGCTGGCTCGCGCGGTGCCGCTGAGCCGCTCCTGCAGCAGCAGCTGGCACCAGGTGATGCCCACGTGCGCGGCGCACGACAGCAGCATGAGCTTCACGGCGGGCACCGACAGCTCGTGGTCCACCTGCGGCGGAAGGGAGCAACCAACACGAGCTAAAGCGATCATCCCCTCCCTCATGCCCGCTCCCGCTCCCGCCTCCGCCGCAGCCCCCACGCGCCGCCGCGACCGGCCCCACTACGGCCGCAAGACGATGACCACCACAACCCATGCACACCGTTGACAGTGGGCTGGCGCCGCGCAGCAGGCCCTCCCCGGCATACACATGCTGCGTGAGGCTTTCCCGACACTGGGCCCAGACCAACAATTACTCCGTGCCGCTGCCGCCAGCGGCCCCGCCCCCGTCAGGTAAGCACCCAGCGCGCGGCCGCACTCACGATCTCGTTGACCTCCTGGCCCAAGAAGCCAAGCGCCAGCACCGGCAGCGCCGGCACCGCGTTCACAAGCACCGCCGTCACGGGGGCGGACAGCGTGCCCTCCGCCTCCGCCACGCGCCGCACCATCCCCGCCAGCGCGCCGAAGTCTGCGGCGCCATCAGGGAGCAGGGGTCCAGGGACACAGGGCGCCGCAGCAGAGGGGTCACCTGGCCTGGCGCGGAGCTGAGCAGGCTGGCCGGCAGGGCCTACCACGGCACGCCCCGCACTCCTTGGGCAGCTGTGGCCGCGGCTGTGCCCCTGACGTTGCTTTCGCGCGAGCTCGGCCTCGCTGCCTCCCGGCAGTGCCGCCGCAGCCACCGCGCGCCTCGACGCTCGCCCGCTCCTAACCTCACCTCCGACAAGACCTCGTCCCTGGACCCCGGCCTCACCGCCCTTCCTCCCGAAGCCTGCCGCCCCAGGCACCGCCGCCGACCCCAAATCAACCAGCGCGCCTCCCTCCCCCCGTGCATTCCCCAAACCCCAACCTTTCTTTCTCGACCCCAACCCGACATCCTCCCTTCCCATCGGGCGCCTGCCCTCCTCCAGGCTGGCTTCCGCCCAGCGAGAGGTCCTCCATGACCGCTACCCCACTCCCAATGCGCCCCCCTTGCCCAACTCATAACCCTTCCTGCCCCCTCCCCTCCCCTCCCCTCCCCTCCCCTCC
>BDDC01000002.1:141609-199309 GCA_001662425.1 Chlamydomonas sphaeroides
GGCGGGCGAGGAGATGGTGGGGGCCGGATACCGTCCGAGTGCGCTTTCCAGGCGACGGAGAGCCCCGCTGCTGCCGCTGAGGACGGACTTGAGTATGCTGGTGGGGGCCTGATACCGTCCGAATGCGCTTTCCAGGCCCGTGAACGTCCGGTGCTGCGCCTCCCTCCGAAGCAGCCCCGACCCCCCTTCTTGCTTGGCCCCGACACTGAGATGCTGCTGCTGCTGCTGCTGCGCCCAGTTGTGCCTCCCACACGCTCGACCGTACTGCGCCTCCCTTTGCTGCGGCCCCTGTGGCCCTCGGCCCTCCTCCCAAACAGGCCAGCTGGGGCTGGGCGAGGGCTCCCCCGCCGCGCTGTTCGCGCCCACGCCCGTGCCGGGCCTGGTGGGCGTGCCTCTGAGCCAGCTGGCGGCGGGGCGGCTGCACTCTCTGGCGCTCACCGCCTCCTCCTCGGTGCTGGCCTGGGGCAGCAACGGCTTCGGACAGCTGGGCACGGGTAGGAAGGCGACGGGGCCCGGGGGCTGCGGGCAGAGGAGAGGGGAGCCGGGGCTGCGGGCAGGCAGGAGCAGGCGCCGCGTCGCACCATGGGCTGCCATGGGCCTGAGCCGCGGCACCAGGACTACCAGAGTCGGCCAGAGCATGTTGAGGGCGTCCTGGGAGTGGCGACCGCTGCGGCCGTGCACACGTCGTCGACCCTCTGTCCCTCTGTCCCAAGCTGTGCGGCACCGCGCTATCGCCTGCTCCCGTCACCGGCTGTCGCGCAGGTGACCGGCGCCGCCGCTGCAGCCCTACGCCCGTGGAGGGGCTGTGGGCGCTGCCGGTGGTGCAGATCGCGGCGGGCGACATGCACTCGGCCGCAGTGACGCGCAGCGGCTCGGCCTTTGGTGAGGCGCCGCCTCGGGTGTCGCGCTATGGGTGTCGCAGCGCCCTCGCCGCTGCGCCGCGCATGGCCCTCAGCTAGGATTGGGCTCCCCTAATCAAGCACACGAAATCGCACTCGAGCTGCAAAGAATCCTACATCCCCAACCCGCCCCGAGCTCACCCGCAGCGCCTGCTCCACCTGCGCCTCTCACCGCTCACCGCCCATCCCTCCAACCCCCCTCCCCTCCCACACCGCACGCGGCCCCGCAGTGTGGGGCAGCAACCACTACGGCCAGCTGGGCCTGCTGCCCGAGCCCTGCGCTCTCAGCGCCTGGGACACCCACCAGCACCACCGGGACCGAGACCGCGAGCCAAGCTGCGTGGCGGCCTCCGCCCTCAGCTACGGCGGCGGAGGCGCCTACGGCGGCCAGCTGGTGCACCAGTGCGGCGGCGGCCGGCTGGGCGGCGCAGGAGGCGGAGGCGCCTCGGCGCTGCGGCGCATCTCGTCGGAGGCGGAGCTGGGCTCGCCGCGAGCCGGCGCAGGGGGAGGAGGCGGAGGGGCGGGGCTCTGGCCCGGCGGCAGCCCCGGCTCGCCCGCCGCTCGGCGCGCCGCTGCTTTGCGGTGAGGGCTGGGGCGCCGTGTAGTCATGTGGCAGGGGTGTTGCCGCAGGCCTCGCCTGCTCCTGTCTGTGTGGCGGTGGCACCGCATGGCCGTCGCCAAGGTGCTGCTGCTGCTGCCGCCGCTGCTGCCGCTGCCGCCGCTTCATGCTGGTCCCTCCCCGGGGCACCCTGGCCGCGCAGGCGCAGCGGCGGCCCCGTGCCCGCCAACCCCGAGTGGCTGCTGGCGCTGGTGGAGATGGGCATCCCGCGCAGGACCGCCCGGGTGGGTGCTGGGTAGGGCTGCCCTTTCACATACGATTGTACATGGAAGCCAGGTGTCAGTGCTGCGGGCCGCGGTGGCGGGCTTCGGCGCCGCTGTGCAGGGCTGTGGTGCGGCCGTAGCTGTGGTGCGGCCGCAGCTGTGGTGCGTTGATGTCGCGCCGCTCGCTGTACCGCCAGGATCATGACCTTGGGCCCCACCACGGCGGCCTTGGTCGCATTTGTTGTGGCCGTGTGTCGGCCTGCGGCCTCTTGTTCTGAGCTGGGCGCAGTCAACACCCTTCTCTCCGGTCACTGACCTCGGGGACCGCGCGCACCGCAGATCGCTCTGGAAGAGACGGGCAACATTGGCGTTGAAGGTGGGGCGGCGCTCGCTGCGCCAGCGCAGCCCCTTGCGGCGCTCGCGGGCCCGTGTCTGGCCATCGCCATTGCCATCGCCTGCCGGCGGCTGCAGCTCCCAGCCGCGCGCGCGCCAACTCACCGGTGCCCGCCCTGTCCTACCGCGCCCCGTGGCTTCCCATCCTCACCGCTGCCAACACCTTGCCCCGCGCCTCCGACCTCCCAACACAAGCCTTGGGCCCCGTTCCATCCCCCACACGCGCAGTCGCCACCGAGTGGCTGTTCGCCTCGGACCGCTCCGCGCTGCTGGAGCAGGCCGGCGCCGACGCCGACGAGGACGACCCCGCCACCTACCTGCGGCCCCTCACAGCGCAGCAGCTCCCGCAGCGCGCCGACGGCGGCCGCAGGCCGCCCCTCCCTCCCCAGGGCGCCGCAGCCGCCGGTGCCGGCCGCGGCGGCGCCGCCGGCGACGGCTCGCCCCGGGCGCTGGCGCGCGCCGCCTCGGCCGTGGCTCGGCTACGCGGCGGCGGCGGGGGGCGGCTGGTGGGCCACGAGCGGCTGAGCGAGCTTGGCGGCGTTGGCGGCGGTGGCGGAGGCCTGGTGGGGGACGACGGCGGCGAGGACGACATGACCGTGCTGGAGCCGCGGAGGGTGCCGCTCAAGGTGAGGGGGGCCGGTGGGTGGGCCGAGGCAGCGCCCGCTGTGAGGGAAGCAGGCCGGCAAGGGGAGGACGACGTGTGGGGGCGCACGACGTGGGGGGCGCACGACGTGTGGGGGCGCACGACGTGGGGGGCGCACGTGCGCTTCCGCACGCCCACGGACGCCCGCGTGGGGACTCGCGCTGGAGGGCCTCCAGCTGCCTGGCTTGTTTGGGCCCCACCCGTCTCCCGCTGCCTGCCGCCCACCGCCCGCCGCCTGCCTGGCCCTCCCAACGCAGGGCGTGCGGCAGCTGGCCGCGGGCGCGAGGCACACCGTGGCCGTCACGGACGGCAAGTGGCGCCAGGGGGGGGGGGTCCCGCAGGATGCATGCAGTGCACACGCCCGGCTGCTCGCGGAGTGGGGCGGGCGGGGACGTCATCGTGCGGGCGGGTCGGGACGCCCACCCCTGCCTGGTCTCGCAAACAAGGCCACGTGGCAACATGCCAGCGCCCAACCCCACGTGCCCCTTCGTCCTCGCGCCCCGAGAGCAGGCGGCGTGTACAGCTGGGGGGAGGGACGCAGCGGCGCCCTGGGGCTGGGCGACTGGCACGGCCGCGAGATGCCCACGCGGCTGGAGGCCTTTGGCTGCCCGCCCGGCGGCGGCGGCGGCGGCAGCGGCACGACCACCCGGCGGCTGCGGCCCGGCAGCGTCGACAGCGCCGGCAGCGGCGGCAGGAGCAGCGGCAGCAGCGGCTCCATCGCGCAGGTGCGAGGCGGGCGTCGCCCTGGCGCCCGCAACAGCCCGCAGCTGGGACCAGCTGCACGTCCAGGGCCAAACCAAGTGTTGCCAGGCGTCATGGGAGCACGCGACGTTGCCTGTTAGCCCCGCCCCGCGTCCTGTCGCTCGCCGGCCCGCGCAGGCCGCGGTCACGCGAGTCGCGTGCGGCGCCTCCCACACCCTCTTCCTCACCGCCGACGGAGGAGTGTACTGGTCGGGGACCATGTCGCCGCCGCCGGCCCCGCCGCCGCGTGCCGCCGCCGCCGACACCGACGCCGCCGCCGCAGGGCCGCCGCTGGCCGGTCTCGCCGCCGCGGCAGCCGCGGCCGCCGAGCCCCTCGGAAGCCGGGCCACAGCGGAGCGCAGGGCCCGGGCGCGGCCCGGCGCCGGCGCGGGTCGCTCCGCCGCCGCGAGCTGCGTTCCCCGGCGCCTGGAGGTGCCCTGCGGCGGCACGCGGTCGCCCGCGCCCTCAGCCGGCGGCACCGCGGACGGTGGAGGAGGCGGCGGTGACGCTGCGGCTGCGGCGGCGGCGGCGGCGGCTGCGTTCCGCGCTGGGCCCGCTGTGTACGATGTGGTGGCTGGCGGCAGTAGCTGGGGGCTGCTGCTGTGCTCGGCGCAGGAGCTGCCGCCGCAGGTGTGTGGGGAGGGGGCCGGGAATCCACAAGGTGGAGAGGAAGGGTGGCGAGAGAGGGCGCGCGGGGTTTCCCGACATCACCCCGCGCCACCAGCGCAGACCTCTCCTCATGTTGCCCCAGCGCGCCGGCGCCCTCTCCTTGCGCCCGCCCTGCCGCGCCGCTCATCCGCCCGCCACAGCCCTCGGCCCTGGGCCCGGCCCCGCCGCTGCTGCTGGAGCGGCTGCGCACGTCCGTGGAGGTGGCGGCGGCGGCAAGGGCCGCGGGCTGCGACCTGGCCACGCTGTCCGCTAGCCTCAAGGCCGTCACCTCGGGTGCGGCACCGACACCGGCGCCCGCATGCGCGGCTGGCTTGCGCTTCCCAGCCAGGGAGCTTGCAGCCATAGAGCTAGCTGCTGAATGCTTGGGTGTGCCCGCGGACTCTGCGAGCCTTTGGACCCCGTCCTCATGGGCGCACGTCCTGCACATCTCCGTACGCGCTTGCCGCGCGTCCTCACAACGTGGGTGGCGTCACAGCCACGCACCCGCTGCTCGCCTGCCCTCTCCTGCCTCCGCCTGCTTCGCTCCTCCCTCCGCCCGCAGGCGTGCAGATGGTGCTCAGCTCGCCCGCCGCCATCAGCGCCGCCTTCGGCAGCTCCGCCGGAGTGGGCCTGGACGGCCCTCTGTTCGAGTCCGTGCTGAGCAGCGTGCGGGAGCTGTTTGCGCCGAGGTGCGAGTCATGGCCTGGGGCGGCAGGCGCCTGTGGCGGATGGGCTACGATCCTGAGTCCCTTAATCGGACGGTGGACGTCGCCTGCCCCAACCTGGCGCTCCGCGCGCCCGCTGCTGCCTGGATGCCCCCGGCCCCACAACACGGCGACAGTACGGCGACCGCTGAACGGCGATAGCAGCGCCCAGCGCACTGTGCTCACTGACTGCTGAACAAACCTCGCATCAGGCCGTACGCCATGTGCCAACACAACGCCAACTCACTCGCCCATGGCGTGTGCCCGCCCCTCGCCGCAGGCCGCACGACACAGCCGCCTCCGGCGGCTCCCGGGATGCCGCCGCGGTGGCGGAGCTGCACGCCTTCTCCGCCCTGGCCGCGCTGCAGGACGCGGCGGCGGCGCTCGTGGACGACCTGGCGGCGCACGCCCGGCTGCTTGGCACGCCCGAGCGAGCGCAGGTGCGAGTGCGGTTGTGTTGGGAGGGCGCGTGCGAGCCGATGTCTGCTACCAGTGTCTGGCGCCAGAGCGCCGAGGTTGGGGCCGCCTCGCCGCCTGGGTGCACCGACCCTCTGCCCCACTGCTGGGGGCACACCCGAGCGGGCGCCATGGGGCGGGGTGCGGCCGCAGGTGCGCGGGCGCAGGCGCACGCCCGCCCGTCCCGCCGCTGCCCTGCTCCATCCCCTGGTCGCTCCCCACCCCGCGACCCCCAGGTGCTGCTGGCGGCGCTGCAGCACCCGCTGCTGTCCGACCCGGGGCTGGCGGCCCGGCTGCTGCCCAAGCTGGTGGGCGCGGTGCAGGGGGCGCCGCCGCTGGTGCGCAGCTGGCTGGTTCGCTGGTGGGCCGAGTACCCAGGTGCGGCAAGGAGGGGTGGGGGAGGCAGAGGGAGGGGGCGGGGCTGGGAGGGAGGGAGCCCTGCTGCCCGCGTCCGCTTCGCCCGTGCACCGTCACCTGCCCCACGACCCTGCTGTCGCTACCGCCCCCTGCCGTCCGCACTCTCGCTTGCCGCCAAACCCCGCCAGGCCCGCTGCTGGAGCAGCGCGTGGTGGCGCCGCTGCAGGCCTACATCACCCGGGAGCTGGCGGCCACGAAGAAGCTCACCGTGGGTCGGCTAGGAAGAGGGGCTGGAGCGGGAGGAGGGGAGCAGCGGAGGAGCGGCCGCGACAGGCGCAAGCGGGCGGGCCGGCGGGCCTTGGCCCCACGCGTGCTGACGGCTGGCCCCACTGACAGCCGTCCGTCCGTCCCTCTGCCGCCGCCTGCCGCCCAGAGCCCCGTCATGAACTGCATCAAGGTGCTGGCGCGGCTGGAGGAGGCGGCGTCGCTCAGCCGCAGCCTGCCGCCCGAGGCCTTTTACAACGGCCTCATCTCCGACAAGCTGGACGTGCAGGACCACTACTCGGCGTGGAGGCAGGCGCAGGTGAGGCGGGGGCTTGGGGGGAGAGTGCGCCTGTCGCGGCCGCTGCTCGCAACTAGCCGGCCCTGAGCCCCACCTGCCACCCACCTCTGCAGGACTTGGCGGCCGTGCCCTCGCGCGACCCGCCCCCCGAGGCGCCCTTCTCCTTCTGCTCCTACCCCTTCCTGCTCAACGCGCGCGCCAAGAGCCATCTGCTGGCGCTGGAGGCGCGCTTCCAGATGGAGCAGGTGCGCGACGGCGGCCGCAGCATGGGACTACGCATAGGTACACATGCATAGATTTCCATCCAGCTGCGCAGCGCTGTGTGGCGCTGTCGACAACTCACGCCTCGTCCGACGCTTGGCCCCGGCGCACCATGCCCTCCTCCCCCCTTCGACAGAGCGTGGCCCACGCGCGCATGGAGGTGCAGCTGTACGGCAGCGGCGCCGCCGCACGCCGCCGCGCCGAGGAGGGCCCCGTGCTGCCCAAGGCCAGCCCTCGCCCCGCCGCCACCTCCTCCCCGGGCACCTCCTCGGGATCAGGCTCGGGCTCAGCCTCGGGCTCGGCGCCCGCCTCGCGCGCGGCCTCCGGCCCGCGGCCCGGCGGCCGCTCCTCGGACTCCGGCGTCGGCGCCGGACCCTCCCGTGCCGCCGCGCCGCCCGCCGTCCGGTCCGGCATGGGTCGGCTGGTCTGGCCGCGGCCGACTGCGGTGGTGCCCGCACGGGCGACGACAGTGGCGGGCGGCGTAGAGGCGGCTGCCACCGCCGCCGCGGCCGCGGCCTCGGTGCGGGCAGCGGCGGCCATGGCGGCTGGCGGCAGCGCGGCGGCGAGTGTCTCCGGCGCGGGCGGATCGCTCCGCAGCCTGTTCGACCGGCTGAGGATGGGGCGGCGCAGCAGCGGCAGCGGCAGCGGCGCGGGCGACAGCGGCAGCGGCGACGACTCGGCCGCGGCCGGGGGTGGCCGCGCTGGGGCGCAGGCTGGCAGGGCTCGCGGCGTGCTGGGCGAGTCCATCCAGGTGCGCCTGGGTGGCGGCGAGCGTGGGGTGGGGGGGGGGGCGCCATGGGAGATCTGGCGCTTGCCGAGCGGCTCTCAACAGCCTGCGTAGCCCTGCCCGGATACATTAGTCGATAGAGTCGAAGAAGCCTGCCACGTTATATCGTCGACGTTTTCAATAAATTCAATGCAAGACCCCACGACGAAAACGAGAATACCACCCGAGGGCCTCCCGTGGCTCCCACGTCATGCCGCACGTCCTGCCTCACGTCAGGGCTGCCACTGCCCCAATACCCTACACCCTGCCTCCGCAGCCCTCCCCCGGCCCGAGCAGCTCCCCACCGCCCTCTCTTGCCCCGCTCCCCTCCAGCCTCTGCCTCCCTCCCCCCGCCCTCCGCCCCGCCCCTCCGCAGCTGCCGCCGCCCGAGCGCTGCCCAGTGCCCGGCACCCACAGCGACATGTGCATACTGCGCGTGCGCCGCAACCGGCTGCTGCCGGACGCGCTGTCGGAGGTGGGCCGCCAGAGCCGCGCCGACCTGCTCAAGCCGCTGCGGGTGCACTTTATCGGCGAGGAGGGCATCGACGCGGGCGGCGTGAAGAAGGTGCGGCTGCGGGGCTGCGGCTCCTGGGGTGCTAGGTGCCAGCGATGGGCGGGCTCGGCTGCGGCGAGTGCGCAGCTGGGGCCCCTGCTCCCGAGGAGCAGGTGGCCGGGTGGCAGGCAGGCACCATGCAGGTGGCAGGCACCATGCCCACGGCCCTGCCCTGCCGCGCCCCGACCGGCCGTGTGCCGCGCGTTGGGGCCCCTGCCGGCCCCTGTGGCGGCGGTGGAAGCCCATGTGTACCACGTGCACGCGCGAAGAGTGAGCCCTGAGCGGTGCCCTGTCGGGGCCAGGGCCCACCTGAGGTGCGCCCTGTGCTGTGTGCCCCGCCCCCGTGTGCCCCCCTCCCCCCCACCGTGTTCCCCCCTCCCCCGTGTGGCGCAGGAGTTCTTCGCGCTGCTCATGGAGCGCCTGCTGAGCCCCGAGTATGGGCTCATGAAGTACGACGAGGGCACGCGGACGTACTGGTACGGCACTCTCCTGCCGTACGGCGTGCGCCGAGCTCGCTGGGGAGTGGGGACCCCGCCCGGCCACAGTGCGGTGGCATCCCCCCTTGTCCCTGGCCCGTCGCTCCTTTGCGCACAGGTTCAACCCCGCGTGCGTGGAGCCCGAGTCGTACACCTTCCTTGGGCTGGTCCTGGGCCTCGCCGTGTACAACAGGTACAAGTCGTACAGCACGGCACCCTGCGTCCGCCGAAATCCGCGGCGATTCCCGACCTCGCACGATATCCCCTGCCGCCGCCCGCGCCCTCGGTCGCAGTTCAAAACCGTCTTGAGTACGGCACCGTACGTCGGACCACTCCAGCAACGGCACTCCCCTCGTCGAGCCCCTCGTCTCCCTCGCCCCCTCCGCAGGGTGCTCCTGGCCTTCCCCGCGCCGCTGCTGCTGTACACCAAGCTGCGCCAGCGCATCACCGAGGGCGGCGCCGCGGCGGCAGCACACTGCGCCGGCGGCCGGGCCGCGGCCGCGTCATCGGCGGCGGGCGGCTGCTGCCGGGGGCGGGAGCTGGGGCTGCGGGACTTGGAGGGCTGGCAGCCGGAGCTGGCGCGGGGGCTGAGGTCGCTGCTCGAGGTGGGGGGCATGTGTGTGTGTGTGTGGCGTAGGGATGATGAGCGCGCTGGCTCAAGCCCGGCAGGCTAAGGGGGCAGCACACGGCGCCGTCGGGTTGCCTGGATGTCGCCTGTGTTGCTCGTGATGTCGGGGCCCCCCATAAATCGAGTTGCTCGAGCTGGGGTGTGGGAGACGTCCGGAGCAGCACCCGGGGCCGGGGTGCAGGGGTCTTCGCCAAGGCCACCATGGCCTTGCGCCCCCATCTGCGGTTTGCTATTCACACGGCGACACATCCTCTTGCCAGTATTTCCCCCTGCCTTGCCCGACCCCCCCCTCGGCCCAACGCCGCGCCACCGTGCGCCACGCCGCGTGCCGCGCGGGTCTTGATTACTACATGTTACCTATACCTAAACACATGTCCCGACCTTCCAACACACACAGCCCCTGAGCAGCACCTGAGCGGCTCCCCTCCCTCCTCTCCCCTCCCTCCCTCCCTCCCCTCCCCCACCTGCCCCCAGTACGACGGCGACGAGCCCATGGCGGACGTGTTCTGCCTGTCCTTCGCGGTGGACGTGGAGCGATGGGGCGCACTGGAGACGGTGCCGCTCAAGCCTGGTGGGGCTGAGATGGAGGGGCGAGGGAGGGAGGGCCCGGGGAGGACACGCAGGCGGCACTGGGTACAGATGGATGAGGACGGGCTGCCTTGGCCCGCTGCCCTGACGCTGTTGGCCCGCTGCCCTGACTCTGGTGGCCCGCTGCCCTGACTCTGGTGGCCCGCACCCACCCACCCTCCCGGCTGCTGCTGCTGCCGCCGCCGCCGCCTGCAGGCGGAGAGTCCATTGCCGTTACCGAGGCCAACCGGGCCGAATACGTGCAGGCCATGTGCCGCTGGCATATGGAGGCCAGCGTGGAGGCGCAGGTGTGGCCGGGGGGCTTTGCTTCATGTGTTGATTGATAGGCGTGTTGCGTGTTGGACGTTTCAAAATCATTCTGTACGGGTCCGTGTCCGCTGGCACCTGCGGGCCAGCGTGGAGCAGCGGGTGCGGCCCAGGGACGCATCCCATGTCACAACCCATGTCACAACCCATGTCACAGCCCATGTCACAACCCATGTCACAACCCATGTCACAGCCCATGTCACAACCCGTGTCACAACCCATGTCACAACCCCCATGTCACAACCCCCATGCCACAACCCCCATGCCACAACCCATGTCACAGCCCATGTCACAGCCCATGTCACGGCCCATGTCACAGCCCATGTCACAGCCCATGTCACAACCCGTGTCACAACCCGTGTCACAACCCCCATGCCACAACCCAACCGGTGGTAGGCGTGGGGCTCGCCACATACACCCGCCCGCCCGCCCGCCTGGATGGAATGACCTGTGTTTTACGCAAGTCGCAACCACTTCTATTTCTATTTCATGTCACAACCCATCTCACCTCCCATCTGCTGCCTGCGCCCCCCCCCGCGCCCTGGCCCCAGTTCGAGGCCTTTGCCGCGGGCTTCAGGGTGCTGTGCCAAGGGCCCGCAATGGCGCTCTTCAACGAGCAGGTCCGTGGGGCCTTTGCACAGAATGATCATGTATGATAACAACGATAATAACGTTCAAAACACTTATAGCGAATGTATTAGTATTGTCACACGCTTGCCATGTGGTCACGCACTTGGCGGGACCCGCCGTGGCGCTGTTAAACGAGCCGGTGGGCCCGGGCCGTGTGCCCAAGGCGATCATGTATGATAACCATCACAACTATCAGAACAATGATAGCGAACGTCTCACACTTAAAATGTTTGTTATGCACTTGGCGGGGGCCGCCATGGTGCTCTCGAAGTAGCGGTGGGCCCAGTCCGTTGCCGGCATAATCATGTGTGATCAACGTTGATGTGTTTTGATCACAGCAAGATCTGTGAAGTTCCCTCCTGCTACCGGCGGCCCCTGTAGGAGCTGGAGCGGCTGGTGTGCGGCAACCCGCTGCTGGACACCAACATACACATGCTTATGCTTATTATTACTGTATCGTTGTTATACATGTATCTCAACATCATAGTATGAAGTTTCATCCATATGAAATCCCCTCCCCCTACCGGCGGCCCCTGTAGGAGCTGGAGCGGCTGGTGTGCGGCAACCCGCTGCTGGACTTCGCTGCGCTGCGGGAGAGCGCCCGCTACGAGGGCGGCTACAGGGCCGGCAGCTCCGTGGTGGGCTGGCTGTGGGAGGTCGTGGTGCACGAGCTGGCGCCACAGGTGGGGCAGCTGGGTGGGGTGGGGTGAGGGGCGCGAGGTGGGGCGAGGTGGGGTGAGGGGTGAGGGGGCGCGGCCCGTGTGGGCGGGAGGCAAGCTGGCGCGCCCCAGTTGCGGCTGTCGAGCGGGGGGGCTGGGAGCCGTGGCCCGGCAGGGCGAGGGGGTGGGGATCTGCGGGAGCTGGTTCACGGCGTGTGTTCAAAAACAGGTGACATATGGGAACGGTGTGTGTGTGTGTTGGTTGGGCTGGGGCCGGCTGCACGGCGTGTGGCTGCCCCTGCGCCCTCCCTGACCCCACCCCGCCCTCGCCCCCACCTCAGGACCAGCGCGCCTTCCTCAAGTTCTTTACCGGCTCGGACCGCAGGTGCGCGGCAGCGGATGGGCGGGGTCTGGTGCGGGCCTGGCGGGTCCGCCGGGCGAAGGGTGGGGGCGGTGGCACTCGTGCCAGCTCGGCGCTGGGCGCAGGCGTCACTGCTTAGAAAGCATGATGTCACGCTGTACCGCTATCCACACAGTCACTCAAGTCAACATAACAAAACCGTAATACCGCAGTAATTGCGCGCAGTGCCGCGGCTGCCCGCGCCACGCCGCTGCCCTCCATGGCCTCGTGCCGCTACCTGACACGCACACGTGGCGCCTCCTCTTCCCCTAGGGTCACCCTACTACCAACTGGTCCTCTACGTGATTGGCAGCCCTGCCCTCACTCGCCCACTGCCCTCCCTCTCCTCCCTCGCCCACTGCCCTCCCTCCCCTCCCCTCTCCTCCCTCGCCCACTGCCCTCCCCTCCCTGCCCTCCGCCCCCCCCACGGCATGCCGCAGCCCGCTCGGCGGCCTGGGCTCACTGCGGCCCATCATCCAGCGCGACGGCCCCGACTCCCACAAGCTGCCCACCGCACACACCTGCTTCAACACGTACGTACACGTATACGCAGGAGGCAGGAGGGCGCAGGGGGCGCAGGGGCCGGGCAGGCCTCGGGCCGCCATGGGCGCCCGTGCGTCCCCTCTCCATCCCCGCACCGCTGCTCACACGCGCTCCGGCCCCACCCCCACCCCTCCGCAGGCTGCTGCTGCCCGAGTACGGCAGCCGCGAGAAGCTGGGCCGGCTGCTGCGGCTCGCCATCAACAACTCCGAGGGCTTCGGGCTGCAGTGAAGCAATGCAACGCAATGGCGCCTGGGGCCTGCCGCCGAGGGTCTCGCTTGGGTCAGCAGCGGCCCCTTCGTCACCCGGCTGTCCGCTGCCGGCTGCCCACACGGGCTCTCACGCACCCAGGCGGCGCAAACGAATGGACGGATGGACGGATGGATGGGCGGGCGGGGGGGGGGGCCAGGCGGGGTAAACACTGCCCCATGCGGCAGCAGGCATACAGGCGCCGGACGCTGGGGACGCCCGCCTGTCTGTCCGGAAAGAACGGCGCGGAGCAGAGGCGCAAACATGGACGGCTGCTGGCGGGTGGGTGGGTGGGAGGGCGGCAGGCAGGCGGGCGGGCGGGCGCACAGCACAGTTGTGGTACTCGCGAGGCGCACCGGGCGGCGGAAGGGCATCGCACGGCCGCGAGCGGATGGACGGGGTGCTGCTGCGCGTTGCTTGTGTTGTGCCGCGTTGCGTTGTGGGGTGCAGGGGCGGGAGGGCGCGCGCGTGCGCCCACGTACGGCCTACGCATGCGGCAGGTACAGAACGGCGGGCTGGCTGCGGCAGCAGGGGCTTGCTTGGGGCTCGGCGTGCATGGATGGGGATGGGGATGGGGGTGCGCCTGTTCGTTGGCAGGTTTGGGCCGCACGGAGGGCTGGGCTGTCGGCAGGATGCTGGGGGGGGGCGGCTGTCGGTCCGGCGGCCGGCGGGCATGCTTGGGGATTGGGATGAAGCGTGGTGAAATAAAGGGAGGCGGGCGGCAGGCGGGACGGGGTTTCAAACCCCGATGATCATGTGTTGCAGGGGCTGTCTGCGGGCGTGTTGTGATGTGTGCTGTGCTGTGCTGTGCTGTGCTGTGCTGTGCTGTGCTGTGCTGGCTGCTCACCGCGAGCAAGACGAGACCTTGAGGTGGGACGCCCGGGTGCCCTCGATCATACCTGATGGTACCTGGTGGTAGGCGTGGGGTCTCCCCATACACATGGACCTACTTACAGGTCGGACCGCCGGGTGCCGTCAGTGTACCGCGTTGTAGGGCGTGCCGTGCCGCCATCCGCAGCCTTCCCGTGGCTGACGGCCGTGCTGTAATCATAATCATAATAACTCAGATGCCGGGCGGGCCGGGCCCTAAGCAAGCCCCTGCTGCTCCCCAAGCTCCTGCAGGCTTGTCTGGGGTACCCTCCTATATCTTCCAGCTGTCTCTCAAGTAAAACCAGCTCCTGTAGGCTGTGCTGTTGCTGCGCTGCTGCCGCTGACAGGCGTGGCGTCACGACCACGGGCTGCGACCCCTCGCCGCTTGCCATTGTACTTACTGACTTTTGAATGAACCTCGCCGCAGGCCCCGCGAAGTATGCCCTTACAACGCTCACGTCCTCGCCCATGCATTCCATGTGCCTGCTGGCCCCTCGCCGCATGCCGCACGACGCAGGCCGCCTCCGCTGCCTCCGGCGGCTGCCGGGCCGCCGCCGCGGTGGCAGAGCTGCACGCCGCCGTCTCCACCCTGGCGCCGCTGCAGGACGCGGCAGCCTGGTTAGCTTCCTCGCTCTCCGCTTGGACCGGCCCCGAGGGCAGCGGCTTCCAGCTCCGCACCTTCCTCCCCAGGTAGGGGGCCAGCTCCCAGCCCCGCCCCCGCTTCAGCCCCGCCCCCTCGGGCCACGTGTCAGGGGCAGGCGCATGGGGGCCAGCCCAGCCCAGCCCCCTGCTGCCGGTCCAGCTACATACACGCCCCGCGAACGAAAGCCCATGTAGCAAGCCAGGGGGGCGACTGCGTGCTGTGTGAAGGTGACATCGTGCGTGGGCGCTACGCGGCGCCAAGGCAGGCGCGTGTCACGACTTGAATGCGTGGCAGGGGCAGAACGGCGAGGCCGGCCCGTCTGACACGGCCGGGGGCGCGGGGGCGCGCCCGGGTTGCTGCGATGGTCGCTAGGGTTAGCGGATGGAGTGTTGCCCCGGAAGCCCCGCCGTGCTCCGTGTGCCGGCGGGAGCATCAGTCGCACGGTTCGTAGAACCGGTTTCGCCAGATGCGAGTCTCCTGGAAACGGTGTGCGTTAGATTGTGCTGTGTGTCGTGTAGCTGTGAGACCAAGAAGGGACCGCCAGGCCAAATGCCGCGGCCCGTCTGCGTTCGACTATGGTCCTGCACGCTTCCCACCGGGTGCACCCCACCCCGGTCCTAGCTGCAGAAAAAGGCTATGGCGCGCTGTTCGTGTGGGCCCAAGGGCCCGGACCTTGAAGGTAGCCCCGGTGTAAACCTGCTTGCGGCTTACGCCGGGTAAGGGAGCGGCAGCTGGGAGCTCCGCGCCGGAAGCCCCTAGCGTGTTCAGCTTTATCTATCGTTGTGTCAAGGCGGCGCCCTGGGTTGAAGGACGGAACTTGAGACGAAGGGCCGCGCGAAATCTGCATGGGGATGCGCTGGCCGCGCCCCAAAGTGCGACGCGCGCGCTACTTCCAGCGCTTCTCGTCACACCTACGCTACGCTAAACTTACGCACCTACCTACCACGCAGATTGCTGCCCCTGAGCTACCTGTAAAGCAAGCTTGTCGTTTATTTGTGTCAGTCCTATACGCTGAAGCCCGATCTGCGCCCGATCACCGCTATCGTTACCTCCTCCATCCTTTGGACGTCTCAACTAGCATACCTCGAGAAGAGCTGCCCCGTCTTAAGCTTCAACGACGAAGCGCCTGCGTTGCGCGCCGCCTGCTTTGCCGCGGCGCTACAGCTACCAGCCGCTCGTTCTGCAGCGCGTTCTGGTAACCTTGTCACAGACAGCGGCTGCGTCTGCAGCCTGTCGACACCGCACAACCTCCTTGCAACACGAAGCGCCTCTGGTTTTTGGCCGCCTGAAGTCGCCGCCCCACCAGTTGAGTATAAGTCCCGTTTTGCGTGCGGGCCGTTGCGTGCGCGGTGCTGGCAGGGACCTCGCAGCAACGTAGCTAATTTGCCCGCTGTCAGCGCTTGGAGCGCGTGTTCTTCTCACGTTTGCCGCGCTCCGATATCGCGCCTGCCAGCACAGAGCCCCGGGATTCCCAGCACAGCTGATCCCCTTCTAGATTACGAGCGCTTTTGCTAGAGTCTATCACTCGCAGCGTTTTCGTCAGTTTTTCAGGTCCGATCGAGCAGTACGCCTGCCGCCGACCACATATAAGAGCTTTTGGGGCCAAGTTCCGACGACTCGAGCAACGTCCGACTTCTGCTGCCTGCTCTCGCCTGCATTAAGCTAATCTCGCTTTCGCCTTGCTTCACGCTTTTTGGACTTCAGTGTCGCTGAACTCTCGCGGCAAGCCTATAACCTCAGCTTGAACCACGCCCATCGAAGAACTTTCCGCCACGTCGGGCCGACATCGATGAGTCGCCGTCCGACAGCGGCAAGCGCCATCGCCTCGCGCCACCAGCCGTGACGACGCTCGCCGCGCGCGCCACGGGCTGACAACGGACGACGAGTTCGAGCGTTCATAGGTTCAGCTTCACGAGGAGCACGGTCGTCCGTACCGTCACGGCCGTGACACGCCTCACTCTCCCGAGCGCCAGCCCTCACCTCCCCGCGCGTACGGCGTGCGCGCGCAGCCTGACTTCGGACCCGAATATCCGCCTGGTCTGTACCGCGGCCGCGCCTCATCCCGCGAGCGGCGGCCTCCTTCCACCACCTCAGAGCCCGCCCAACTAGCCAAGCGTCTGCTTTGTGAAGGGGTGAAGCGCACCAGCCGGGTTCCCGTTACCGCCACGTCTCATACCTGGAGTGCAGGCAGGCCGTCGAGGCCGCCAGCTGCCGGTTGGAGTATGCCGGCCGGCCCCACACCACCATCTTCACCACGTGCCACTGCCGGCACCCGCAGCAGCACGAGTCCTTCCTCTGCCCGCTCCTCTCTTACCGCAACAAGTTCGCCTACGGTGAGCAGACGGGTCAGCTGTGGGACGGGTTCACCGAGACTGAGCTGCGCGCTGGCCTGTACTTTGACGCCGGCCTCCCCGCCCCCTCCTTTGATCCCCTCTACCTGCTCCCCGACCGCGACGGCAACGCGCCCCTGCGGTACAAGATCGACGCGCCCACCTTCTTCTTCTGTCAGCAGCTCTCCGGCAACGGGCTGCTGCCTGGTCCGTCGTCGTCGGCGCAGTCGGGCCGGCTGCAGGACGACATCGAGGCCGTGATCAGCCACGTCGTAAAGCCGTCCTACCAGGACCGCGTTCAGTCCATCTTCCCCTCCTTCGAGACCCGGCGCAGCTGGCTACTCTCCTCCTTTAAGAAGGCGGATCTGATCGAGACGGACAAGAGCCCGCTCCGCCGCGCCGCCGTGCTCGCTTGCCTTCAGGAAATCGTGCACGCCGCCACCGACGAGGACATCGACTCCCTGTTCGCCTCCTTTGTTCTCAACCTCCCCCACACGTGCAAAGACTTCATCAACGCTCACGTGTGCTCCTGGGCCGTCACCAAGGCGACGGCGCTCCCACCTCCGGCCAGCAGCACGCTCCCTACCGGCGCGACACGGACGCAGGCTTCACGGGCTTCCTGCGGTACCTCGGCGAGGAGATCCAGGCGCAGGAGCCACTGCCCCGCGAGTCCTACCGCCGCTAAGACAACGGACTACGTAGCTCTGTGGCACGGCACGAGCTACGTAGTCCGTAGTCTTAGCGGCGGTAAGGCTCGCAGGGCGGCTGATTCTGCGCTTGGATTGCCTCGCCGAGGTACCGCAGGAAGCCCTTGAAGTCCGCGTCCGTGTCACGCCGGTAGGGAGGGCGCGGCTGGCCGTGGGGAGTGAGGGCCGTCGCTTTGCTGACGGCCCAGGAGCGCACGTGATCGTTGACGAAGTCCTTGCTCGTGTGGAGGAGGCGAAGAACGAAGGAGGCGAACAGGGAGTCGATGTCGTCGTCCGTGGCGGTGCGCGCGATCGATGTCGGCCCGATGTGGCGGAAAGTTCTTCGATGGGCGTGGTTCAAGCTGAGAAGGGTCGAGCTCGTAGGTCGACTTGGTAGCGCTGATTGTAGGCTTGCCGCGAGAGTTCAGCTGTTTGTGCCCTGCCTGTTAAGGCGACGCTAGATCCGGTTTCCGGCGTGCCACACGGCCGACGTGCAAACAGCGGCTCGCCGCTACCAGCTGGCTTGGGCTCGTGGGTGCTGCGGCGCTGATTAAGCGGTCTCGGCTGCAAGACGGCAAGCGGTTGAGGCTGCGGCGCAAGTGGTCGCATGTCAAGATGGTTATCTATCTCAGTAGGGACGGCGGCTGCGGTGCGGCCGGCACGAGTCGAGCCAGGCAGCCAACGGCCGGGGCGGCAGGCCAGCAGCTCCGTGCGTTGGCCGCATGGCGCCACACCACTGTGTCATGAGTCATGTCCACACCACTGTGTCATGAGTTATGTGTCATGTGTCACGTTCATGAGGGAGTTCGTAAGCAGTGGCCGGGTGCGTAGCTGCGTACCATACGGCACATGCTGATACCCACACATGCACTCAGCACGCCACAGGAACTTGATCAAACTTGCTTCCTGATCCTGTCAGCCCAGACGTGCGCCGCCGCCGCCAATGCCACCCAGGCGCAGGCCCTTGCATTGCATCGGCAGCCACACAGCAGCCCAGCCATGCACCCCGTTCTTATTGCCCCACCCCAACCCAGCATGTTGCCAGCCAGTCGTCATGCCGCCGACAGCAACCCATCCGTCCAACCGGTGCCCTGCCTATGCCGGCGGGCCCGGCGGCGGTGCTACGGCTCCTAACGGCGGCTCCAACGGTGGATCCGACGGCGGCGGCGGCGGCGGCTGGTCGTAGCACTCCACGCGCAAGTCCCCGGCGTGGCCCTCATCGGGCGACAGCCGCACGTCCATACTGTGGCAGGACCCCGGGAAGACCTGCGGCGCGGCGTGGGGGAAGTGACGGTTGAAAGGCACCGGCTGACGACGGAGCTCGTGGGCGGCTGCGAGGCAGAGATGGGTGCATGTGCTGCAGGTCTCATCACACACATCCGGGCGTCGCGTGTCGGGTATATGTTGATTATCATGAACACACCGCTACATACCGCACGCACACCAGCCCATCATGCAGCCACGCGGCCAGCAGGCCGCGGCGGCAGCCACGCGGCGGGTGTGGAGCCCTGCCGTCCGATCTATTGCGCCCCTCGCTCGCCGAGCTGAGCTAGGCTTAGAAGCCACCCCACCTGGCCCAGGCGTCCCGGCAGCTCCGTCCCCGCCAGCAGCAGCGCCAGCGTCGCCTCGTAGGTGCCTCGCTGGCAGGCGGGCGCCGCGTCAAACACCAGCCCCACGCCCACGCCGCCGGACGCGGGGCGGCGCGGCCCGTCCAGCGACCTGCGGGCAGGCACACAGTCGGGGTGCGGAAGGAGTGAGCGGCAAGCCCCCAGGCGAGGCGGCAAGGAAAGCAATGCTTGCTCGGTCGTTGGCTCCGCAGCTCCGCGCACACGACGCGGCAAGCAGCTCGCGCCACGAGCGGCTTGCTTTCCTATCCTCCATCCAGCTCAACCCTCGCATGTCCAAGCCCACCACACACGGCCCATGAGCCGCACCTGCTAAACAGCTTGCCGAGCCGCGCGCACACCGCCGCCGCCAGCATCGCGTTCACGGCCTCGCGGCTGCGAGCACCGAGCACATCGCCGTCGCCAGAGCCCGGGCCCGCGGGGCCCTGCTGCATGGGGCCCTTGCGCAGCTGCTGCTGCTGCGGCGGTGGTTGCTGCTGCTGCTGGTTCGGGGGAGCCGAGCACGTGTTGGGGGTCGGGCCCTCCAGGTGCGCTAGGCCGGCGGAAGAAAGCGTGCCCAGGAAGCCGCAGTACGACAGCTGTACGATGCCCGTGCTGCCGTACACCTCGTCGTACGATGGTGTCGTACCGTTCGTGACCTCCGTACCATCGTCGCGCAGCAGTTTGGACGAGCCGTCCGACAGCAGCAGCGTGCCGTGCGGCAGGTCTGGGGCGAGCAGGTTCAGGGGGGGGGGCGTAGGGTTGCCAATCCCCCGCAAAACCTACCGTATGATAAGCCTATATAAATGATATGGTAGATGCATTAGTCTGTATAACAACAATGGCAACGCTCGGCGGAATGGCTGGTACAGGCGAGCGGCACTGCCAGAGCCATCTCTGCATGGGGCCATGGAGCATCACCAGCGCGCGGAGGGCCCTGCCCTCACCCTCGCGTGCTTGCGCTCGACGGGCCGCTCGCCCCTGCGGTACGTGCCATAACCTTGCCACAACATTTCATAACCTTTCATAACCTTTCATAACCTGTCATAACCTGTCATAACCTTTCATAACCTTTCATAACCTTTCATACCCGCCGTGAACAAAGGAAGGCCCAACCGGCGCTCTGACCCCTGGCCGCTCACCCGTGCGATACATCTCATACCCCAGCAGCCAGGCCGGCGGCCCCTGCCCCGCGCCGCTGCTGCTGCCGCCTTGCGTCGCTCCGCCGCTCGGGCCTCCCGTGGCTTCGCCGCCGGCGGGGCCCGAGCTCGCTGCATCCGCTGCCGCCGAGGGGCCGCCGTCGCCCGAAACAGTAAACCGCCGCCGTGCCGCAGCTCCCTCGTCAGACAGCTGCCCGCCGCCCAACTGCAGCGCACCGCGCCGCCGGGTGGTGCCGCCCGACGTCAGCCTCCGTCGCAGCGGCAGCGGCGGCTGACCACTTGCGGGTCCATCTGGCGGCGGCGCCGCCACCGCGCCCGGCGGCGGCGTCCGCGTCGCGGCCACCGCCGCCAGCCTCAGCCTCCGCAGCTGTTCCGTGAACCCGGCGCACGCTGCCGGCAGCTCCGTCGGCGGGCTGGGTGGCGGCGGCGCCGCCGGGCCAGGCTCCGCGCAGCGAACGCCGGCGGCGGCGCCGCCGGCGCACACGCCCGGCCCGGCGCCGTACGACTCGCACTCCAGCAGGCTTCCCGGCAGCTCCGGCGCCACGTAGCTCACGGCGCCGGTGGTGGGGTCCAACAGGGGCCCTCCGCGGGGGCTGCAGTCGACGCCCTCGGCCCACACGGGGCCGCCCGGCGGCAGCGGCCAGTCGGCGGCGGCCTCCGCGCCGGCGGCGGGGTAGCCCAGCTGCCCGCACACCACGGCCGCCTCGGTGGCCGTCCACCTGCGTGTACGCATTGCCAGTGGGGCCGGTGGCGCGTGTTGGGTCGCGTAGGCGCGGCGCCCATCCCCGCAGCAGGCGTCGATACCAGTTGGGCAGCGAGGATGGCGCAAGCACATTCCAGCACTTCGCATAGCTAGCATAGCTAACATCGTGCCGCGCTTGCCTTGCTTCCGCCCCTGGACCCAGCCATGGTACCTAGAGCTGCCGCAGATAACGCCCCATGCGCCGCCCAGCGCCACCTCCACCCGCCCCACGCCCGGCCGCTCGCCGCCCGCCAAGCGGACGCCCGCCACCGTCGCCAGCGGCGGCGGCGGCGGCGGCGGCGTTGCAGGCGTGGGAGTTGGTGCCGGCGAGGGCCGCGTGGGGGGCGCCAGCGAGCCTGGGTTGGGGAAGGAGTGCGGTTCGGCAAGCGAGGGGCTAGTGGTGTGAGGGAGGGCAGTGGGCATGTGGCGCTGCGTTGGGGAGGCGGTCCATGGTGGCTGGTCGGCGCCGCTGCTGGAGGCGCCTGCCAACGGCAACGGCATGAGGCAGCCACGCACGCACCAGCCCTCGTGTCTTACATCGGCCCTATAAATAGGTCGACCATACTTTATATTGATAATCTATGTAGTAGGTGCTATGGACAAGGGTGAGAAGGCAGCCACGCACGCACCAGCCCTCGTGTCTTACATCGGCCATATCAATAGGCCGACCATACTTTACATTGATAATCTATGTAGTAGGTGCTATGGACAAGGGTGAGAAGGCAGCCACGCACGCACCCGGGGGCTCAGGCAGCGGCGCCGCCACCGGGGGCTGCGGCTGCGCGGCCGGCGGGTGGGCGGCGGCAGCCGCGGGCGCGGGCGCCGAGGTGGTGGGCGGCTGCTGCTGAGGCGGCTGGGGGCTGGGCTGCGGCGACGGCTGCGGGGGCGCCAGGCTGGGCGAGGGCAGCGCGTTGGGTGCCGGCGGCGGCAGGGCAGCGGGCTCCTGCTGCTGCGGCGGCGCCGGCGCCGGCGAGGCCGGCAGGCCACCTGATCCGGGCGCGGGTGGAGGGCTGCTGCCCCCGGTGCCTACGGGCACGGCAAGGCAGGCGCGGAGGGCAAGTGCCGCCCACAGCCCACACGGTCGGGCGGGGCGTGGCGCGGGGGAGGACGTGTTTGGGTGTGGGTGTGGGCGTGGTTCGTGCTCTGGGAGCCCGCCACAGCTGCAGGTGTCGGCATGCTGCCCTGAAACACCTTTACCCATGGCCTGTTGGCAACAGCTGCACGTGTGTTATAAACGCAAGATGGCAGTAACAAATACGGCAAGGCTTCTTTGTATGCCCTGATGCGCCGCCTACCCTGCGGCGGCCACGAGGCCAGCGGTGGCGGCGGCGGCGGCGGGTGCGCCCTCGACACCAGCGGCGGCCAGGCCGTTGGCGGCAGTTGTGGCGGTTGCGGCGCTGGGTCCATTCCCTCGTACGGCGGCGGCGCATCCTCCTCGACTGGCAGCGAGGGAGGCGGCGCCGCCAGCCCTGGCGAGAGCAGCGGCGACGGCGGCGGCGGCTCCCACCACCACGGCGGCGGGTCCTCTGGCTCCGGCGGAGGCGCCGCCAGCGGCGGCGCAGCCGGTAGCGACGGCGGCGGCTCCCACCACCACGGCGGCGGCGCGTCTTCGTCGTCGTCGGGTGGAGACGGCGGCGACGCAGGTAGGTCCGGGGGGCTGCCAGGGCCCAAGGAAGGCGGCGGCGGCGGGCCGGAGGGTGGCGGCGCATGTGACGGTGGGGTGTCGCCCACGGGTGCGGCATCAGCCGGCGGTGGCGGCGGCGGTGGAGGTGGTGGCGGCGGCGGCAGTGGAGGCGTGTCTTGGTGCGGCGTCGGCGGAGGTCGTGGCCGCGGTCGCTTGGGCGGGCGGGGATGTGGCGGTGGCGGTGGTGGAGACGGCGGTGGCGGTGGCGGTGGCGGAGGTGGTGGTGGCGGCGGCGGAGGTGCCGAGTACTCCTGTGCCGGAGGGGACGGTGGCGGTGGCGGCGGCAGCGGTGGTGGCGGCGGCGGCGGCGGTGGAGGCGGCGGCGAAGGCGATACCTCGTCTGACGGCGGCGGTGGCGGGGGCGGCGGCATCGACGGCGGCGACGGCGATGGAGGTGGAGGTGGCGGCGGCGGCGGAGGAGGCGGTGGACGCATAAGCGGCCGTGGCCGGCGTATAAGGAACAGCGGCGGCGGCGGCGGCGGCGGCGGCGGCGGCGGTGGCGGCGGCCGCGGCAGGTCCTCGGCTCCGGGAACCTCGGGCAGGTCTGAGGGCGCAGCATGTCACAGGCAGCATATACCTAAAATGGAAAATCAAACTGGGGATTTGGTGATAGTCGGATGAGCGATCAGCGCTGCTGCCCCTACCCTCTGCCAACCCTTCCATGCATGCGGCGCGAGGTGACGTGCACGTGCGTGGAATGCCGCTGCTGAGGGGCGCTGGGCGCCGGCTGGACTGGAAGCCAGCCAGGGCGCCAGCCAGGGCGTCGAGGGCAACCACCTGGCAAGCCGTCGTACACTCTCCGATAACATGCATAGCTTATGTAGAGTGTGTCGAATTGACTTGTCGACGTAGCGATAGCATCAACATACGACACAAAGGCGTCCGCCTTGCCCCCGGCCCCTGCGGCGCCGCGCCACCTCGGCAAGGCGCTGCCGTGCCGCGCGCTGCCCGGCCCGACTGCCCAGCTGCTCCCCTCCTCTCGGTACCGTGGTGCCCAGCTGCTCCCCTCCTCGACCCCGCCTCCCTCGATGCGGCTCCGCAGCCTCACTCCCGCAACTGACAGGCCCCCAACTGCCCAGCCCCCTAGGCCCACCCCAGCCCTCCCCACCCACCCACCTCTGCTGCACAGCACCGCCGCCAGGCTGCGGCACTGCCCCCGGGCGTCGGTCCGGTAGGCAGCGGTGCAGTCCGCCAGGGAGACTCCGGCGGCTCCGGCGGCTCCGGGCGGGCAGGCCACGTCCGTGAGGATGCGGGGGGCGGCGGTGCGGCTGAGGCGCGGGTAGGGCGTGCCCGCGCCCACGGCCGCCGCCTCGCCGCCTGTTGCGACGGGGAAGACGGCGGGGTTGGGCATGGGCAGGTGTGGCAATTTGCGGTTGGGGGTTGGGGGTTCTTGCGGTCAGTGTGCGGTTGTGGGCCGGGAGGTGCGGCCGAGGATGGGAGCACCTCGACGAGTGGCAGGCGGGGGCTGCGGGGCCCTTATTACTCCCGAAAGACCGTGCCCAAAACCAGGTGGCGGGATGCAGGTAGGTACGTGGCGACACGCGCGAGCAGCCGGAAGGGCTGCTGCAGGGTACTGTGGTGTGGCGGGCAGTCAAGCGAGCCGTCGTAGATCGTACCTGCGAAGCCGGCCTGCCGACAAGCCGCCGCCGCGGCGGCGGCGCTGCCGGCGGCGTCCCAGCCGGGCTGGCACACAGGGAGGTCGAGGAACGTCCACGGTGGGGGCGGAGGGGCTGGGTTCGTGTCGGGCTCGGATGTGGGCACTGTTGGCAGCGGCCGCGCGAAGATGTAGCCGAGCGCTGGGGCGCCTGATGGCGCGGTGCGCGCGTCCAAGTGCACGAAGGGCTCGGCGCCGCCGGCCTCGGCCTCGGGGCCGAGGTAGCGGTACGGCACGAGCACGAAGTCAACGGTGCCCACGCGAAGCGCGTCTGGGGAAGGGAAGGGGTCGGAAGTTGGTCGCGCGTGTTTGCAGGGGCTGCGGAGTCGGAGGCACGGGTGGTTAAACGCGACACAAGGCGACTTCACGCGCGCGGCAGGCTTCCGGTCGCGCCGCGGGCTGACCTTGTGATGTGACCATGCGAAAGACAACTGCGAGCGCGAGGGCCAAGTACAGGCGCCCCGCGGCGTAACCAAGACATGCCGGGCGCATTGTGGGCCGTTGTCACCGCAGCTATGTTCAAGGTCTACATAAAGCTCTGTACATCAGCGTTCACTGCTATTAGCCCATGCGGCTATGCGCTGATGACCGAGTCGGCGAGTCGCTCCCACGCGAAAGTCAGATACGTGTTCCGCCAGCTCAAAGCGTGTATGCCAATTTACGCAGAGGAATGCGCCGTCGTGGCGACGCCCGTTTCTCGTTGCGAAGCTTTTGGGTCCGCCGAGAAAAGACGAGTGACCGAGTAAGCTGCAATGCTCGCCATGCAATGTGGGAGGCTAAGTAATTGACAAGTGTGCTGTGTCCTGGTGGCGCGGGGTGAATGGCGGGCGCTTCGGTTGGGAACCCTAAACCAGGCTCGCACTCGCCATTGCCTGGCGCGGCCAGGGACAAGCCCGCACTATGCACACAGCTCGGCACACACACGCGCGCACTCATGCCGGTTGGGGCACGCTAGACCCGTGGTTCGCCGGACGCGCAGTTTAACAACCTGCCGAGGGCTCAAGCAGCAGCGACGCGCTGTGAAGCGGGCGCGAGCAGTTGTCAGCAAATATCGCCGATCCCCGAGCAGCGCCATTGCCCGCACGCAGTACACGCACACCCAGCCGGCAGCCCCTCCTCGTGTAGTCTGTCTTATTGTCCTCATTCGTCGTTGGGCAAGAAGTCCACAGGCTCACCCGCAGACAACCTCTACATCGCAACGCGCTGCGTCCAACACACTGTAGGCCCCCGGGCCTACCGGTGCGCTGCATCCCATAACCAAACCGCAAGGCCAAGGCCGAGTAAGCCGCCCACACACCACAAACCGCGAGCAGCATGACAAGCCCCCACCCAGTCCTTCGTTTGGGGCTGCCGGCCAGTCCCACCAATTGGGCTACTACAGTTTAACGCGTTGAAACGCAGGCGCCCCCCCCGATCCATGAAAACGAAATCCACACAGCGCTCAAACGGGCCCGCACCGCACGAATGTCTATCTTCCATACAAGCACCAGAATGTTGGTCACATGCCCCTCACCACATACCCGCAGCACCTCGGCGACCATGGCCGCGCCACATCAGCCGCCCCGCTCAACCACCGGCTCGGCCGTTCAAGCGGCCGAGCGCCTGCCGCCGCTAGCGCCCTGCCGTCGCGACCGCTGCTGGCCCGCGTCGCCGCCACAGCCGCACACGCGCGACCGCCGCGGGGGCCCGGTCCGCTTACCGCCGCTGCGGCGGCGCTGCAGCTGCGCGCGGCGCCCTCCTCACTTGGGCTGCTCGCACGGCGGGGCGTACTGCTGCGGCATGCCGCCGGCGCCTGATTGCGCCACGGCGGCGGCCATCGCGGGCGACGAGCCCGACTCCAGCACCTGCGGCCGCACGGCGCAGCAGCGGGGAGGCGAGCCAGCTCAGCTGCGCGACACCTGACAAGACACGCTAAGTGTAGTGATGTCGTGGGCGAGCAGCCAGAGCAGGTTGGGCGCAGCGCCTGGCCGCGAGCTAGGCCCCGGTCGCTCCCTTGCGCGCTGAGCAGAGGCGGCCCCAACAAGCACCTCGGCGTTCCGCGACGCCGGCCGGCGCCAGCGCCGTGCCCTGCCGACCAGGCCCCGCTCTTTGGCCCTTTGTGAACCCCGACTCCGCCGCCCTGGGCTGCACGTAGCGCTCGGCCTCCAGCGGCACACCGTTAGGTGTCCGGAAGTGTGATAAGCGCACAATCCACGATACCAGTTGATACCCGTACTATCACCAGCATGAAGCCCCGAGCCCCCCTCGCCTGCAGGTAGCGCTCCGCCTCCAGGGCAGCCATGCAGCCGCTGCCGGCCGCTGCACGGGACGGGCGGGCAAGGGAGGCAGGCAAGGGGCCGGGGCGGGCGGCGTGTGAGGCAGGCTTGGCGCGCGCACGCAGCGGTGTTAAGAGCACACAAGGAACAGGAGCCGCACCCATGCTAGGGCACACACGGGAACACGGACGTGCGAGACAACGCACGGCTGCAGCACCCACCGGTGATGGCCTGGCGGTACTTGCGGTCCATCACGTCGCCAGCAGCAAACACGCCTGCCAGTGGCAGCGGGCGGGCGGCGGCAGCGGGGTCTGGGTGCAGCCGGGTGCCAGCTGGACACGGGCGGGATGCGTGCACGGCGCTAGGGCCCGGAGCCAGGGTGGGCCGGCCTCGCTTGTTGGCGGCACCGCCCATCTGGGAGCTGCACATGCGGTAGTCGGCACGCCGGTCGCGACAGACAGAAAGCAGCACGCGCATGGCCCATCTGCTCACCCGGTACGTTGGTGATGGTGGTGCCGGGCTGCGTGACGATGTAGCCATACTCGTCCAGCTCGAGCTGCTCGGGTGGCGGTGCGGGGGTTGTGCGGGCTCCGTCATGGCAGCCCACAGCGCGAGAGCTATCCACATGTGGCCGGTGGCCGTTGGCAGGAAGGCCCCTGACTGAAGACCCTTTAGCCATGCGGGGTGGGCGAGGCGCCTACCTGGCCCTCCAGGAAGTCGGTGGCGGGGCGGTGGCCGATGGCGAAGAACAGGCCGTTCACTTCGATGCGCCGCAGGGTGACGGGCGCGTTGGCGTCGGCGGAGGAGCTGGGCGTGGGGCGGAGGCGAGGCATGCGGCGACGGGGTGACGGCGAGGAGATGAGTGCGCTTAGCATAGTCGTTATGTGTGCTGTTATAGATGCGGTTTGTACTGTATGACCCGAGGGAGGGGCTGGGTTGTGGGCCGACGAGGGGGCAAGCGACGACCGAGGGCCGAGGCCATAGCGAGCGAGGAGGGCACGTTCGTGGGTCGGGGAGTCACGGCTAGGGCTTTGCCGGCTCCTCCTCGCCCCATGGCCTGTCTTACGAGGGCGAGGAGGGCGGCGAGCCGGCGGGCGAGCTTGCGTCGGTGCGCGTCGCGACGGTGATGGAGCCTGCGGGCAACAGGGCAGCCGTCGTACGGTAGTTCAGTCACTAACATCGACTCATCGGATCAAGTCGTTGACGTATTGATAGGAATGAGTCGGCTCCAGCGAACACGCCCACATTGTCCGTCGGCTCCAGCGAACACGCCCACATTGCCCGTCGGCTTCGGCGAACACGCCCACAGTTTCCGTCGACGACAGCACCGAGCCGTCAAGTGCCGCGACGCACCCAACCTCGGCCCCCACGTGGCACCTCGCAGCCCCCCAGCACGCACCCAGGCAGTCCTGCTCATTGCCGTGCGCCTCGCGGATCTCGCTGTTCCACACCACCTCGATCTTGGGGTTGGCCAGCGCGCGGCGCGCCATGGACTGGAGCGGCGGTTGGGCGGGCAGTTGGGCGGGCGGTTAGGCGGGCGGGCGGGGTGGGGCCGTGGCTGTGAAGCCGACGGGGCCGACTCGGGGCTGCTTGGCAGCACGCCACGCCCCAGAGGCTCGGCAGGTGGCGCGAAGGTGCACGAGGGCGATGCAGCGCCGTCGTCACGCTGGCTGGCGCGCCAGTTGCCGGACGCGCCCGGTGCTGGGCGGGCAGGAGGCGAGCCGGGGACGGCTGGGTCGGCTCCGCACCTTGGACGCCTCCAGGTAGTTGAAGCGGTGCACGATGTAGACCTTGCTGGCGTAGCTGCGGGGGAGGGCGGTGGCGGGTAGCGGCAGGAGGATGTGCGGGCAACAGGATGTGTGGGCGGAGGTTGGGATGGGGCATGCGGGGCGGGCATGGATGGCACGACAGCCGACCTTGCTGGCGGCGCTGCGAGGCGCCACCAGCAGTGGGAGGGGACCGGCGTGGCGCAGGTGGGGCCTGGCACGGGACCTGCACGCGGCAGCGATGGCGGCGATGCCCCCGGGGGGCACCGCGGCACCGGCAAGCCGCAGCGCTGCACCCGCACGGCGCCGTACCGCTCTTGCTGTACAGCTCTTGCCGTACAGCTCTTGCCGTACCGCGGCATGCTGCCGTACGCACCGTGTGAGAAACATGGCCTCCTCCATGGCGCTGTCGCCGCCGCCCACCACCGCCACCGGCTTGTTGCTGCGTGGGGCAGGGGAACGCAGGTCGACGCCACGCAGCGGGGATCGGTGTCGAGACACCCACTGACGACCCCCGGGGCCATGCACATGACATCCCAGCGGAGGCCGCTGCTAGGGGCCGCGCCAAAGGCTGGCAGCCCAGCCCAATGCCGCGCTTGTGTGCTGCAAGCGCGCAGGGCTCGTTACCAGGCCCCCTCCTGGTGCCAGCGCCGCAGCCGCCTCCAAACCCCTCCCCTACCCGCACCCACCGCAGCAGCGGCGAGCCACCGTCGCAGATGGCGCATGCACTGATACCCTTCTGCCAGTAGCCGCCCTCCGACTCGTCGCCCGAGCCGGGGAAGCGCAGCTTGCGCGCCGAGGCGCCTGGGGAACAGCAGCAGCGCGCGTGCGCGGGTGTCGGTCGCTGCGCATCTTGGCGTGTGTCGGCGTGCTCGGCATGCCGGGCTACAACTCGCCGAAGCCTCTGAAGGACACGAGGACAGCACGGCGCAACTACACGAAAGTCCCATCCTGTTAAATCGTCATGTCCAGGACACGAGGACCCACCCGTGGCAATGATGACGGCGTCGGCGGTCACGGTGCGCTCGGGCGTGGTGAGCGTAAAGGGCCGCAGCGGCCGGGGCGGGCGGTGCGAGTCGTGGTTGGCGGCGTCCGCCGGATCGTGCACCTGCGCCGGGTTTGGGCGCGGGCGGGTCGCGTGGGGTGCAGAGGTCGTCCGGCCTGGCCCAGGGCAGTTGAGGGCTTCGCGGTCGGGCGCCGCGCGCGCTGCCCCTGCTGCTGCGGCGACGCGTTGTGTGAGGGCGCTCGAGCCAGGTCGGCGGCGAGGGCCATGTCGCATATGCGGGAGCGGGTCTACGCAAGCGCCAAGCCGTGCCAGCCGTCGCGTCTCAGTCGACAGACTTTATACCGGTAGCGTAAATCGAGCTGAACCATCGACGCATCGAGAGCATCAATGTAAAATGCCCTATGAGGCCCCAGCCGCACGCCCTCAAGCTTCGGCTGCCAGGGCGCCCCGGACCGGGTATGGTGCCCATGCATGGGTCGAGCCGCGATTCACGGAACGCCGGCGCCTGACGGCCGCCACCCGGCTATGCACGCCACGTGCCTTCAGGTCCAGCTTCGTAACGGTCTCCGTGAGCACCCGGGTGCCGTACCGCATACTGTGCTGCCTGCAAGGGGGCGGGAGGGGTGTTGGGGAGGGGCGCCGGTACGGCAGCCGGCGTGCCGCCGTGCGTCGCCGCCAGCCACCCATTGCCCAAACCGTTGCGGCCGCGAACCATGACCCTCCCGGCCCTCTCCCTTTCCCAGCGGGCGCCGCTGCTGGCCGCCGCTCGCACGGTGGCAGCCCCTTGATCCCCAGCTGTTGAGGTTGCTGGTACGCGTTTCCCCGTGTTTCAACCGCAGCTACAGCCGGTGCGCCGCACACGGGTGCGCCTCAACGCATCCCTACTTCTTCCTGCGCACGACCAGCGCGTCACCAACCCGGGGCGTGCCCTTGTGGGGTGGTACTCTATTTCGGCCCTAAAAAGTTGAACACCCCCAGCGCCCCCCCCCCCCAAAGCTCACTTGAACTTGTCTGTAAGGTCGATGCCCTGCAATGGTAGGGCATCGGCTTGGCTCAGCGGCTCAGCTTGCTCGGCGGCCTACATGAGCCCCGCATGCGACAGGCCCGCCAGCCTAGCACTGCCGTGACGACTCCGTGCCAGTGTTTGTCAGGTGCTCGACAGTGTTCGCGGGCGTGCTGGCTAGTCTTCCGGGAGCAGCAGCAGCGCAGCCCGCCCCACCAGGATGGGCTCCACGAAGCCCGGGAAGTTCTCCACATGCGACGTGGTCGTCAACTGGCCGCCGGGCGCGATGCCGCCGGCCATCCAGCCCTGAGGGGCAAACATGAGAGCCCCGTGGGTTCGCGGTACCGATAAGACGGTGGCAGTCGGTGAAGCGGGAGCAGGCGGGCGGGGGGGGGTCCGGCACAGCGCGGACCTCGGCCAGGGCCAGGCGCCGCCCTGATGCGGCTTGGGGCGTGAAACAAGACCCCCCCGGGCGTTCCGTGTTGCCTGGGGTTCGCAGCATACACGACCGTGCGGCAGCGCCTCGTGCCTGCTCGTGCTCCCGCCCTCGCGCCGCACCTCAAAGACGATGGGCTCGAGCTCGGCACGCGCCGCGTAGATGGCGGCCGTATGGGCGGCTGGCCCTCCACCGATGATAGCCACACGCGTGTGCAGGTTCTGGGGCAGTACGGGTAGGAGGGGATGGGCGGGTGGGGTGTGTGAGGCGGGTGGGGCAGCGCTTATGCTTATTGAGGCAGAAGGCACACGGCGGTGTCGGGACAAGCTGCAGTAGCAACTATCGCGCGATGTCAGGTGTGTCGCGTGCAGCTCTGAAGAGAAACACAGCGGCGACAAAGCAAAAACGAAAGCGCACTTTCGCGACAGCGGAGACATCCCGATACCGCGTGAGTGGGCTGATGGCAGCGCCGCAGATCCCACGTGCCTGGTGTGGCATTGCTCTCGCCTGCGTCGCAAGTCGTGGCGTTTGTTGGGCTCACCTTGTTAACATTGTCCTTGAACGCGACTGCGCGGACTTGACGCCGGCTCAGGCGTGCAGGGCAGACGGCAGTTCGCTTTAGCGGGAACGCGCCCACCCTTGCGCCGGCTACGGCTGGTGCTGAAGGCATGGTGCTGCTGTCGGGATGGAGCCGGCGAGCCCTTATACTACAGGGATAAGCAAGTGTTGTGTAGGAAAATTTGTTATCGCTGTTCTATAGTTGACTGTGTGCCGAGACAGGGATACTTCCGAGAGCCTTTCTCGACACAACGAATCGGAGAAAATTTACCAACAGCAGCTCGATAATGGTTACAAGTATATAATCGTCCTCGCAAACAATGCCGCATAAAATGGAAGCATTGCAGGCGATGCAACACCCAAACCCGCACACGCGATTCGGTGACCCCCAGTTCCCCCCGCGCGCCCTGAGTTGTTTGCTCTGCAATGGCAGTACCTCTTCCCACCACGGTGTCGCGCATGCATATGCCAGAATATCATTGATACGTACGCACGCCGTCCTTGCCAATCCATTGTCAGCGATACTGCCCCACCATCCGACTCCTCCGGCCCCGCGCATCCTCTTTTGGTCGTCCGCCGCTACCCTCACTACCACCATCCCCAGCGCCAGCACAGCCGCAGCGGTTAGGGCTCAGCGGGACACGGCAAAGCACCGGAGGGCCCCTGTCGTCGCCCGCACCCAGCGCCCCTTCCACGACCCCTGCGACCCCCAGCACCAGCAACACGCCCGCCGCCACGCCGCCAGCCCAACACAGCAGGTGCATCGCACCGGACCGGACATCCCGCCAACCACCGCTTCCGCTGCCGACATGAGCGCCCGCTGTGCCTCCGCCGGCGCGCCCGGACAGGCTCCGATGGGGGCCCAAACTAATGGCGCCCGAGCCTCGCGGCGTGGACGCCTCCACAGCAGCCTGCGGCGCCCGCCCCCAGCTTGCAACCCTTGCATGCTGCGGCGTCGCGCTGGTGCGGCCAGCCTCAAGTGCAAAGGGCTGCGGCTGCAGGCCGAGGCCGAGGCCGAAGACGGGCGGCGAAAGGCCCGTGCCGGCAGCAGCAGCCGCCTGGCTGCCGCCCGCCCGCTGCGGGCGGCGCCGGCGCCACGGCAGCAGGAAGCGCCACAGGCCGCCGCGCCGCTCGCCGCAGGGGCCGGGCGCCGCCCGGCCGCCCGGGCCGTCGCTCGCCTGCCACTCCCGCGGCCTGCCCTGCGAGGCCGCGTGCGGTGATGCAGCCGCCGGAAGGGAGCTGGCGCCACTGGCCAAAGTGTCCGCGCCGGCCCCATACTCGTGGCCGTTGACGCAAATGTGCAGGCCCCGGTGCTGCGCGCCATCGCCCGTGCCGTGCGCCGCGATTGCGCGGTCGTGTGCAGCATCAGGGGCCAGCGCCGCGGCCTGGCCTAGGGCAGGCCCCGCGCCGGCTTGGCGGTCCCAGCCGTCATGGGGTCCGTAGCGGTCGTCGACCGAGGCGCGCAGCGTGTGGCTGCCGAGCAGGGCCGCGCCGCACATGCCGTGCGGCCGCGGCGGACTGGACGGCGCCGCCGCGACCGCTGCCGGCGGCAGCGCGGGCTGTCGCGACGTGCCGTCGGCCCAGCCGTGAGGGCCAGAGCCGTAGCCGGCTGCGGAAGTTGCGATGCCGCCAGAAGCGTACCCCTGGTGCTGGTGCTCCCCTTGCCCCGGGCTGAGCCGGGCATTCGGGTTATGCGGCGAGGAAGACCTCTCGGGTGATAGCTCGCGGGTGACAGCGACCTGGCGCGTGTGGTACACGACCAGGGAGTCGCGCGCCGCGCTGAGGGCTGCCGCGCCGCTGCTGGCGCCTAGTGGGGACCGCGGCTGCGAAGAGGTGGCGGCCGCGACGTCACGTGGGGCCTCTGGGCGCCCGCTCGCGGCTGCGAAGCGGCTGGCGGCGCCGGCCCCACCCATGTCAGCGCCGGCCCGGTCACGCGGGGGATGCTCCCGCACGGCCCAGCCATCGCCATGCGAGGCCCCGACGCCGGCGCCCTCCTGCCATCCCGCTTCCGCCTGCGGTGGCGCGGCTGTCGTCGCTGCCACGGCCGGCGCTGGCCGCGCTGGCGACGCCGCGGCCGCTGCAGCAGCTTCAATGGCCGCCGCCGCTGCCTTGACGCGACTGCCATGCAGCGGCTGCGGCTCCTCCTCGGCCTGGCGCTCCTGCACAAGCCGTGGCGGCAACCGAGCGCCAGGGGAAGCGGCGCGCGCCGCCGCCACGCCGGATGCCTGACCACCGCCCAGCGGGCTCGGGCTTGGGCTAGGCGGCCGCGAGCGGCCTCTGCTCCGGGGTCCACGCGCCGTGCCCGGTGGCCGCCGAGGCGAGTCGGTCTCCTCGGGTGGGCCCAGCTCCGGGCCCGACGGCCGAGGGTGCAGCTCGGGCGCTGCCGCCCGCGCATGCGGCGGCAGAGGCAGCGGCGGCACCCGCGGCGCCGACCACGGCACGGGCCGGTGCTGGTCCGCGGCGGCCTCAGAGGTGGCTGGTGCCGAAGGCCCCTCCTGGCCGTCGCCACCGTGCGCATGTAGCATGCTTGTAACGCTCACGGATCGCTGGCCCGTCAAGCCCCGTCCCAAAGCCGTGGCCTCGCCAAGGGCTGCTGCCTCAGCCTCGCTGCTGCGCTTGCGGCCCCGCGGCCGGTCCAACGAGGGCCGCGGCAGCGGACTCCTGGCCACGGCGCCGGCCCCCGGCTCGCCGGCCCCAGCCGCAGACCGCGCGGCGGCCGCTGCTGGCGACGGCGGCGGCGTGTCACCACTGCCACTGCCCCGCGGCGACGGCACCATTACACCCGGCCGGCTGACGCCCATGAAGGATAGCCGCCGGCGCGGGCCCGACGATGGGACGCGAGTGAGGGGCAGCAGCTCCTCCAGGCTCTCCTGGCGGCGGCCGCGGCTGCTGGTGGACGTCGCGCCTGCCAGCAGGGCGCGTAGCGCCGCTGCCGCGGCGGCGCCGTCGGCTCCCGCCGTCGGCTCGGCGGGGCCGTCGGCGCTTCCGCTACGGCCGTCGTCGCCCAGCGCGGACATGCGCTGAATGACCGGTCTGCCCGCGGAACTCATGCCGTCGTGCGTGTGGGAGGTCCGAGGCAGGATGCGAGCCTGAAGCCCAGGAGACTGCCACTCTGGCGACGGGGCTCGGCCGGAAAGGGACGGCCTCGGCGGCCGCAGTGGCAACCCGCTGCCGTCGGCGCTCACTTCGCGGGAGGCGCCCGGCAACGTTGCAGACCGACCCGCGACCGCAGTCGCCCCAGCGTCCTGCAAAATGTCTCCGCCAACGGCCCCGCCGCTGCCCGTGAGCCGCTGCGACGGCCGCCGTCCGTAGCGGTCCGAGCCTGCTGAGTCTACGGGCAGCTCGCCCGGCGCCAACAGCAGGAGCGAGCCGCGACGCTGCAGTTGGGCCGGGGAGTTGGGGCCTGGCCCTCTGGCAACAGCAGCCGGCGCCGCCGCCGGGGCAGAGCTGGTGGAGGCTCGCTCCACGCCACCGGTACGAGGGTGCGAGCCGGCGGCGCCCAGCGCCGGGACGGAGGCGGCGGTGCTCCAGCCGCCGCCGGCGGCCAGCGGCACGCCGGCGCCGCTGCTGCTGCCGCTGCTGATGGCGACGCGGCTCCCAGCGGCAGCGGCTCCATCGGTGCGCGGCTCGTACAGCCCGTTGTTGATGAGGTTCCGGTAGTGGGCCAAGCTGGGGAGCTCCGCGCTGCTGCCAGCTTCACCAGGCGCGCCGCCGCCCCCTTTCGCCGCCGCCGGCTGCCCAACGTCGCAGTGCGGCCCTGCTCCATGGCCTTCCGGCTTGCGGGCGGGCACGGCCGCGCCGGCCGCGGCCTCGCCGTACCAGGCGATCGGGGCCCCAGCAACGACCCGGCGCGTGACGACCGCTGCCGCCGTCGCGGTGACAGTGGGCGCCGCGGAGGCCCGGCGTAGCGCGCGCAGCACGCTGGCCACGCTGCCGGTGGAGGTGCCGGGCGAGGGGCCGCTGCCCTGGCTGCCCACGAGCGCGGGGGTTCCGGCAGCTGCCGCCGCGCGCCCGGCCCCTGTGCTGCTAGTGGACATGCCAGACGCCCAGGGCACGGACTCGGCGCCAGCAGCTGAGGCCGAAGCGGCTACGCTGGCAGACGGGCGGACGGGCGCTGCCGGCTGGCCAGCGTGCGGAGGCGCCACAGCCAGAGGCAGCAAATCCCCAGCGTGCGAGAAGCTGGGGTTGGAGCCGGCAGCAGCACCAGCGCCGGTGGCGCCGCGCGCGGCTGCCGGCGCGCGCCGCACCAGCTGCGGCGCGGACTCCTGTGCGAGCAGCTGCGGGACAGGCAGGGACACAGCGCAAGCCGGGAGTCAGCCGCTGGCGCCGTGGCGCAGCACCCCAGCCAATGCAGCCCTGGGGGCCCCTGACCCCACGCCTGCACACAGCCCTCACCTCGTCCCGCAGTGCCGCCAGCTGGCCCCGCAGCGTGTCGTGGTCCCGGCCCATCAGCTCCAGCGCGCCGCGCGTGGCCGCCAGCTCCTCGCGCGCGGCCGCGGCCGCGGCAGCCGCGCGGCGCGTGCGCTCCTCCTCGCACGCCAGCTCCTGCTGCGCCGCCACCGCCTTGCTGCGCGCCACCGCGGCCTCCAGCTCCGCCCGCGTCGCGCGGCTCTGTGCCGCAGCCAGGTCGGCGCGCAGCGAGCGGAGCGAGGGGTAGGCGGCGGGGTCCTGCATAGGGCGGGACAGCCGCGACGGCGGTCGGCAGGAATGGGCGCTGCAGAACGTCTCCGCATGGGCTAGGTAGGGCACGGGTAGCTTGCTGTTGTGTGCTGCCGCCCATAATTGAAAGGGCAACAAGGTGAGCGTGCATTCTCTGCAACAATGCCCGCATGCCGTTATGGCCAGCGCGTAAGCAGTCGTTGCAAGGCAGCGTAGCCCTGCAAGCGCACACCTGGACCCCAGCAGAGGCCCTGCTGGCGCCGCTGTCCATGGAGCCTCGCCCGCCGCCGCCGCGTCCCGAATGCTCCGCCGACTCCGCCGCCGTCCGCTGCTGCTCCTGCGCCGCTGCGGCGGCCTCGCGCTGCCGCTGCTCCACCAGCAGCCGCTCCAGGCGCAGCTGCGTTGTGGCCGCCACGTGCTCGGCCTGCTGCGCGCGCTGCGCCACGGCGGCGCTCCGCTCCTGCGCCTCGCGCAGCTGCTCACGCGACGCCGCCTCCCTGCGGCGGGCATACACGCCGCACAAGCAGCACTCAGCCCTGGCCTGGGAGCCCGGCCCAGCGCTTACCGAAGGCCCCGCTGCCCCCGCTGTCTGGCTCGGGCACGCAACCGCGGCTAAACCTGGGCGCGCACCGTTCATCCAGCTCCGACAGCGCCGCCCTCCACGCCGCGACCTGCTCCTGCCGGTGCAGCAGCTCGCGCTGGAACAGCGCAGCCAGCTCGTCCGCCTCGGCGGCCCTGCAGCAACAGCAGCAGCAGGACACGCCCTCTCGCGCTCGTTCCCACCAGCTCACGCGGCGAGACCAACGCCCGAGCCCGGGCGCCCCCGCTGCGCCACAACCCGTTACACCCGCGCCTCGCAGTAGGAGGCAGGACGCTGCCCGTGTTCGTCTCCGTGGCCCGAACCCAGGCCGTTGCAGTTGCAGTGCGCATCTCAGCGCATCCCAACCCCCCATCATACACACGTACCGCTCGTTGGCTACGTCGGCCTCCTTGCGGGCCGCAGCTAGCTCGGCCATGAGCTTGGCCGCCTTCCGCTGGCTGGCCTGCAGCACCGCCAGCATCTCACTCGCAGCGCTCAGGGGCAGCACTGCCGGAGCACCGCCCGGCGGCGCCGCCACTGCAGCCGTCAAAGTCGCCAGTGCCGCGACCTCGGCGTCAGCTGCCGGCTCGGGCCGCTGCGGAGCCGCGGCCGCCACCGGCGCTGCGGCCATGGTTGCCGCTGGGCTTGGGGCCGGAGCAGTAGTGGCGGCAGCAGCCGGCCGCGCGGATGGCGTTGGCGCGTCGCTGACAGCTGCAAGCAGGGCCTCTAGGCGGCTGGCGGCCCCGGCCGCGGCTGCAGCCGCATGTTCGGCCAGTGACTGCTGCGCGCCCTGCTGGCCCTGGGCCGGTGGACCCAGCGCCACCGTGAACGGCGGCAACGCCGAGCCTGTTAGCGCCATCTGGTGCAGCCTCGGCGCCGCTACCGGCGTCGCCGGAGTCGCAGGCTGCGGCTGCCCCAACGACAGCGTCAAAGGGGCCGCGCGCCGTTCGACGGGAGGCGCCGACAGGTCCGATATGAGGCCCTGCAGCTCCGAGATGAATGCCTGCGAGGAGTGCTCGTACGAGGACAGCCACTCGGCGGGCCCGTCGGGGTTGGCGGGCTCCAGCAGCCGGCCGCCGGCGGCACGGTGCACGGTGCTGCCGGCGCCAACGGCTGCCGGCCTGGGGCGTGTCCCGTGCGGCGCAGCATGGCTCATTGGGCTCAGCTGGCTGCGAACAGTGGGCGTGAGGCCGGGACTGCAAGCACCCGCAGTGCCGGGCACCTGGTAGTAGGCAGCAGCTGGTAAACTGCTGTGGGGTGGTGAGCGTGTTGGCAGAGCAGCTCCGGCGAGCCGGTACAGACCACCGGGTGATGGCGTGCGCCTCGCGCTTGGCGGCGCGGGCAGGTAGGGAGCTGCCTCGCCGCGGCGAGGGACTTCCGGGATGGCTGCATAGGGAGGCGCAGGGCCCCTCGCCCGTCCAGCGTGCCTGTCGGCGCTCGTAGGGAGGCCGGCGTGCATTGGACCTTCGGGCGAGGAGTTTGCGGCAGCAAGGACGGCTGCGGGGATGTAGGTCTCCGTCCATTGAGAGGAAGAGGGCGGCATCGTTGCGCGGCGTGGTGCCAGCGCGGTGCGCGTGAGCGTGGCTGCCGCAGCCGTCCGGCCGGGTGTCTTCGAGCCGGCCCTGCCGGTCGTTCCGTATCCTGAGCCCGAGCGTCCTTCTGCCATGGCTGCATAGCCGCCGGTGACGACGGGTGATGCTGTCTTGCTGCCGCTGGGACCGGGGCGAGCGGCATATCCACCCCGAGCAGCGGCGCCACGAGCGGAAGCAGCGTTCACCGGCAGCCCTGCACCTCGAGGGCTGTACGAGCCTGGTGCTGCATGTTGAGCAGCGCGGCCGCCGTAGCGGGGGCCCGGGGAGAAGCTGTTGGGTGGCAGCTGCGCTTTTGGTCCCCACGCCGACGACGCATCCAAGCTGTCCTGCCAGCCACCGTCCTCCATCGCTGTGGTCCAGGCAAGTTGCCTGCTAGCATCGCGACGTGCGGGCGGCCTGTGCCAGCGTCACAGGCCGCCCGTCGTTGACTGAAAGCGGCAATGCCACCGCTCAGCAGGCAAGAACAAAATGTATAGCAGTTTAGCGGCTTTTGTGCAAGGGAGTGAGATTTGTTATGGCAAAACGAGGGTTGACACGCTTGCGCAAGGATGGTCGACGTTGGACAGTACAGGAGCTGCCTAGTGTGCTTGAAGTGCAGCAGGGACTACAGGAAGACGCGTCTTTGGGGTTTGCATTGCAGTGAGGTTTGACTCAGGAAAGAAGCGCAAGCGTCGTTCTCCATGCTTCCAAAAAAGCAATAACCAGCGAACAACAGCAAAGAATACATCCAATCCCTCACACCGCAGTGCTTTCTGACAAGCGACCTGCTGCCGGACCTGCCTTCAGTTACCTTACTTGCTGCCCTGCGCTGCTGCCTTATCAGACCTTGACTAGAACGTAATACGCCTGTGGTAGAGGCAGCGCCAGGGTACTGAGCGGCGAGGCGAGGCAACCCGGGCGCCCCAGGTAGCCCCGGGCTGCACAACAATGTCCATCTATGACCTGATACAGCGGACCAACATTATCCTCAAGAAGTAGGCTGGGAGCTGCAGGTCTGCGTTTCCCATCCGCGAAAGCCTCAGCTGCCTTCTGATGCCGCTGTGCAGATATGAGAAATATGACCAGCCTCTCAAGACAAAAGGTGCTAAGACGGATGACCCTTTCATGGAGGAGTACCAGGAGGTGGAGGCGGAGCTGGAGAAGCTCCTCGAGGTGGGGGTCCGGTGGGGCGCGTCCTTGGCGTGCCGTCCGCCCTTGCCCTTCCCAAACTTCCCCGCATTGCCACCCCAGGCCGCAACCGACGTGGCCGTCGAGCAAAATCGTGCGCTTGTGGCCGCGAAGAACGCGGAGATCCGGCGGGCAAAGAACGTCCTGCTGACGGAAGCAGTTGCCGCGCTAGAGAAGAAAGTCAAGAAGGGCAGAGGCGTGAACAAGGCAATCATAGAAGAGCGGCAAGGAAAGGTAAGGGCACATGCCCGCCGCCACACGGCTGAACCACCGAAGGCAAAGGCTTGGGCAGGGCCGCTGGGTGCGGTGGGCCAAGCGGGCAGCGGCTGCCGCCAGCTCGTGTGCCTGCGACACTGCCTTGGGCCGGGCTTGCTCGCACCCCACCGTCACAGCTCACCCGCCGCAACCAACCTCAACCTTTGCAGATCAAGGAAATGATTGAGAAGATTTACGCCGTCCCGGACGGCCTGAGCATGGCTGCCAACCGTCGGCCCAACCGGGTGCGTGGGCTTCTGTATCCAACGGGGCCTCGCCAGGGGAGTTGGGCGCAGCGAGGTTCAGGCCACGGCACGGCCCAGCCGGTGCGGGCCGGACTGCGGCGCGTGGCATGCTCACACGCTTTGACCGCGCAGGGCTGACTCAGCAGGGTGACCACCGTAGCAGAGGTCGTGTGCTGCTCATCGGCGGGGCCGCCGTGCAGGGGACAATGCATTCAAGGGCTGTGACAGCCAGCCGGGGGCCGCTGACGCCTTCTTGGCCGCGTGTCGCGCTCTGCGCTTTGCCGCCCTGGCGTGCAGGCGTACCAGACGGGCAAGGGCGGCAAGGCCAAGAAGGGCGAGGCGGTGTACATCAACAGCGAGTACGAGTCCAACCCGGCGGCGCAGGACGGCTACTACGACCACACGGAGGACACGCAGAAGTTCGAAAAGGTGCGGGGCCGGGGCGATGTGAGGGAAGGGCACCGGCTGGCGATCTGCGTGTGATGTCGGCTGTCGGCCGGCCCGCTGCCTCGGCATCCGCTGCTACGATTGGCACGGGGGCCGTCGGCCGTGGTGCTCCTTGTTGCGCTTGGCGTGGGGGGTTGGCGTTGGCGGCTACGAAAGAGAGGGCAGCAGGCTGTTGACGGGTGGCCCCCTGCTCTCTCGTCCGGCGCTGGCGCCGGTCCCCGTCGCTGCAGGAGTGGGCCGACGCGCGGAACAAGCAGGACGTGAAGCTGGACCGCATCAGGGACGGCGTCGTGGAGCTGGGGGACATGGCCAAGAACATCGGTGGGCGGCTGGAAGGGTCGGGGCAAGAAGGGCGATGTTGGGGCCGGGGTTTTGCGAAGAACAGGGTCCTCAAAGGGGATGGCACTTGGCCGCACCCGCAGACTGCGGTTTCAACCTTAGGTGGTGGCGGTTTCCGCGACCCTGGTCGTCCAGAACTTGATCGAGGAGGCTGGCAGCCAGCCACGCAGCTCCCGCAGCCGCCGTCACGCCCATGCCATCTGGCGCCTTGCCGCAAACCGCCCAATCCCGCCCTCTGCCGCCTGCGCTCGTTCCTCAGGTGAGGAGCTGGACCGGCAGGCGCCCATCATCGACGACATCGAGCAAAACATCGACAAGGTGACCAACAAGCTCAAGACCAACAACGCCAAGCTCAAGGGAGTGCTCAACCAGGTGCGGCTTTCCCAACGTTCCGCGCTCACGCCGTGACCCTTGCCATGCGTCGTGGTACGAGCCTAGGAGACGACTGCGACGCAAGGGCGCAAGCCCGCTGCAGCTTCTCTGTAATGCCGCTGCCAGGGCCATCCGAGTGCCGCCGACTCAACGTGCGCCTTCCCGCCTTGCTACGCCGCCGACCCGCCACCCGGCACAGGTCCGCTCCAGCCGCAACTTCTGCGTCGACATCATCCTCGTCACCATCCTGCTGGCCATCGGCGCATACATCTACGCCATGGTCATGTGAGCGGAGCCGCATTGGCGGGCCGCGAGCCTCGTGGTGCGCTGCGTGTGGCGGCAGGCCCGCCGCGGCTGTGCGCGTGGAGCACACGGCAGCGCGGCTGATGTGCGGCCGAGGCTAGCTGCCGGTGCTGTGGCTGCGCACTGGGCGCGACCGCGCCGCCCGCATATCCTCAGGCGCCATAGGGGCCGGCAGTGGCGCGGTTGTGTCGGCGGCCGGCGCCCGGCTGCTGCCTCGCGGCGGGGCCGACAAGGCCGCCGGCGGGCGGCTGAGCGAGCTTGTGGTGAGCTTGGCTATGCATGAGCTACAGTTAGTTTGCAGATGTTACATGTGTAGATACCGGTAGGCAGGTAGCCCGAGTGGTGAGCGTGTTGCAGGATGGTGATGTGTTTATCCACGATGTGCGTGGTTTTATCAAGTGGGTGGAATCTTTGCATGGGCGGGAGTGGGCCTGCCGTGACCCAGAGTGGCTGACTATGACCCACCTCGCTCGGTCGCCGGCAGTGCGGCTGCTGCTGTGGGTCAGAACTGCCGAGATAGCAATCTGATGGGACTGTATGTGTCTGCGCGGACCGCAGATGTGGGGACAAGTAAGGGGTGTCTTGCCATCTGGCAGGGTCGAGAGGCGACGTTTGGTGGGAACGGCGGCTGCTAGGCTGGTGGCTGGGGTCTGGCGCGCAAGCCCGCAGGCGCTTGCCTTGTAACGCCCCGTGCGTAGCCCATCCTGGCAAGACGCGGCGCCCGTCGGCCCTCAGCCGCCTACAAGAAAGCTCACGTTGCCTGGAGTAGTCCACTCTGACTCCCACGCTGGCTTGTCATGGAAAGCTCGTGTGCAGCCGCTTGCGGCCTCCGGCAAGCTCTCGCAGCCCTCGATCGCTTGCGATGTTGCAAAGCCCACCTCAAATACCGCCCATCGCCAGCTTCACTAGTCCACGCTAGCCTTGCCCAAAGCGCTCTGCGCTGCCGACGCGCACAGGACGTTGGCCTCAATGGTCCAAGGAAGTGCGCAGTGCCTCTGCCCGGCACAGATCGGAGCCCTGGCCCCTCCACTTTGCCGCGCCTACGGCTTCGCCGTCGCCCTGAATGCCGCGGTATGGCGCCTCCACGCCTAGCACCGGTTCGTCCCCGCCCGCCACACCGCCACACCACACCAACCCCAGCCCCTAGCTCTGCTCCGCGTCCACCCGCCACGGCACGGCACGGCTCGCCTGCCAAGTGCACACTCCGCTGCGCGTACTGGTACGCCCGCCTACACCTTGGCCCCCGCCCTGAACGGCACTGTGCTGGGCACCCGCAGTGTGGCTGCCGCCGCCGAGGCGGCCACCAGCTCTCCGTTGGGCCGGTCATTGGAGGCTATGCGCCCGCGAGACACCTGCGGAGGGTCGGCTCCTGAGTCGGATTCGTGCACGGGTGCTCGCTCACTGGCCTTGGACCGCAGCTACGGCCACCGAGCTGTGACGTACACATGCGGCACACAAGCCCACCGGCCCAGGCGCCCCAGTGCATCCGTTGCTCTGCCGCTCAGCCCCGAGCCCCCGCCTTCCCGCCCATTCGTCCTCACCAGCAGGGACCCCCGCCCTCCCTGCCGCACACCGCGCGCGCCAGGCGCCCATGCCACTCTGCCGCCCGGCAGCAGGAGCCCCTCTTACTGCACTACCCGCGTGGACGTCCCTTGTCAGGAGCCCCTCGCCCTCGCCTTCCCGGCCCAGCCCTCCGCGCTAGCTAGCAGGCCTGCCCTGCCCTGCCCGGCCCCACCCAACCCAACGCACCTCTGGCGCCAGGCCGATGGCGGTCTGCCTCGCAAACACGCGGTCCATGGCAGTGTCCAGGGGGCATTCCACGAACCAGGCCTCGTCGAACAGCGGCCGCAGCTGCCGCCATGGCTCCTGGTCAAGGAGCACGTAGTTGCCTGCACCAGACGGCCACGGAGAGGGCAGGACGGATGTGTTGTGGCGCGGTAGCGGGGGAATCGGGTGCCGCGACCAGTGCCCGTGCCCAGCGCGTCCCAGCAATTCTAGCCCTGAGCACCACCACCGCGTCCCCCGGTACGGCAACGTCTCGCCGCAGCTCATCGCGTCATCTTGTGGACGAACACACACAACACACATTACCGCCCTATTCCTCACCTTCCACCAGCACCACGACCGCCTCCTCGGGTATGGCGATGTCCTGCTCTACCGGGTCCCCCACGCCATGGTCGAACGACGGCACGGCCACCACCCCGCCCTGCTGCCCCGCCTCCCGCACGCGGCGCACGGCCGCCACGAACTTGGCGGCGTCAAACGTCCAGGGCGCTCCCCGCCGCGCGTGCGCCTCCTGCGGCCGGGAGCCTTGGGGGTTAGCACACGCACTCACACACACACACCAAGCCATGTGGGCTGCCCCGTGGGTCGTGTCACCTTCTATGACGTCTTTCTGAACACACCAGGCCATGTGGGCTTGACTCCGTTTCGTAGGCAGGCAGGCAACGCCTACGTGCAATCCGCTGCCAGCGCGAACTTCCGTAACCTCGAGATGAAACCGGTTGGCCACCGGGCACACCTTGGGATCCGGCATTGCGTCCAGCTCCCGACGGTAGTAATGGAACCCATCCATGGGCAGCACCGCAGCGGAGCCCGGGGACACCCCGTTGGCTGCGGCCGCCACCGCCACAGCCAGCGTGGACTTGCCGGAGCCGGGCGCGCCCGCGATGCCGATGACCTGCAGGCGAGCAAAAGGATGTGGGTCGGTGTTTAGAAATAGAAATAGAAATGGCTACGACTTGTGTATTACACAAGTCATTGCATTCAGGAGGGCGGGCGTGAATGGGGCGAGCCCCACGCCTACTACCGGCGTGTGGGTCGATGTTTCCCGGGCCGGCCCGGGGTCACGGCGCATGAGCCGCTGGCTACTAGCGGCCGGGGGCTGCGGCCGTTGCAGCGCAGTGGCCAAGGCCGGCCGCTGTCCGTACCTGGCGGGAGCGCGACGCCGCGGCGCGATCCAGCGCCCGGCGCGCCAGCGTGTCCACGATATCGTCATAGGAATCGCCTGTGCAGGTGTGGAAGAGTGAAAGGGGCATGTGGGGCGGGGCAGCTGGTTGATGGGTGAGGCGTAGGGCGGGCGAGAGATAGGGGGCGGGAGGCACGGGGTTTGGTGGCCCTCGGCCTAGGAGGAGCGGACCGCAGCTGTCGCACCCACCTGTCACGGTCGGCGCTTCCGCTCTGCATTGTACATGTTGTCGCGGCGGTCGTTGCAAGCGCGGCTGCGGCCAGCGAGCAGATGGCACGCGATGGCCGGTCGCGCGCGGATGGGCTCGCGCGCGGTGCAGCATCACGAGCAGACTAATTGCGTTGGCTATTCGCTTGCCGCGGGCTTGTTGGCCGAAATGACAGCACAAGCAATGCAAACCTGGCACGTACCCTGTATGCTGTACCCACCTCCTAGTACCCACACCCCGCCCGCCCACGAAGATGTTATGTGCCGGATGCGGTCGCCCCGTACATGTGGGGCAGAGCAGCAATGTCACTGACTCACTGTTGTTGGAGAGAAGGTAGGGGCCACGCGCAGGGATGCATGCGGGCCCCTGCGCTCGCTGCTGCCGTTGAGGGCACGTCAGCAGGGCTTCGCACAAGTGAGGCCAGCCTGACGATACCCAGCCGTTTGATACAGGTTGGCTAGATTGCTCGCTGTCATGGCGCAGAAACCTGCCGGTCCGGTCCGGGGGCTGCGGCTCCGCCCAACGCGTGTGCCGACATGATGGGCTGCTGATAGTTCACATGACCTGAGGGCGCGGGGGTGAAGGCGGCCTGCGTGTCGCATAAGCCAGCAGCAGAGCAGCACGCAGCGGTGAGCTTCGGTTCGGCTCGTACTAGTTAACACCCGGGATGAAACGGGTCCTCACTGCCTCGAGGTCCGCCTGCTCGCCACCCTTCGCCACGTTCCGCAGGGTTCCGCCCGTACTGCACGAGGCAGGCGCGAGCCATAATACCGCGCAGCCGGGGCTGCTGATAGCACATACATTAGCACAACTAAAAGTCTTACCTTTACTCGCTTGGCAGCACGCGCTTATTCGCTGGAGCGCCGATCGATGGCCGATTGCGACACCGAGCAGCAGGAGTCCCCTACGGAGCCAGTCGGGATCAACCGCGAGGTGAGCAGCATGCGTTACGCATAGTCGCTCGCGCCAGTGCATAGCCAAGCCAGCTGCCGGAGCGCCACGCAACCGCTGCTGATGCCTGCCTCGCCCGACCTTGCAGGAGGAGGACGAGAGGCGTGACGAGAGGTTCGCAGCCAAGAAGGCCGAGGAAGAGGCCCTCGCGAACAGCGCGGTGCGGCTGGAGCTTCTCAGCGTACACGAAGAGAAGAAGGTCGACGAGCCCGCCGAGGCCGCAGCCGAGCCGGAGCCGGCGGAGGCGCCCGAGTCTGCCGCGGCGCCCGAGCCCGTGGAGGCGCCGGAGCCTCCCGAGGCGCCAGAGCCTCCGGAACCCTCGGGCGGTGGCTCGGATGTCTGAGTAGATGTTCACGCCGATGGGCCATCGCCGTGGCCATCACATGCGTACCGCGTACATACACTTGTATCAGTACTTCAGCAGCATGATCTATTTCTAACGGTGGTGGCAGGCAGGGGATGGCACGCATTGGGCTGCCGGCCGCAACCGGTGGGCATGGATAGAAGCGTGCGGTGGTGGTCGCAGTGCGTGGCGCAATCCAGCAAAGGACGGAGGTGCCCCCTAGGCGGCGCCCGACTTGAGGCACCGCTTTGACACCCTATCTTGGCCAAGCAAGAGAGGCCGCGCACCTGCATGGGTACGTACACACAGCGGCTTGATGGGCTGGCTAGCCTGCGACACAAAGTGTGCGGGCGGGGCGCAATGTCACTGCTACCGCGGGAGCAGGGGAGCGCGGGAGCGAGCTAGTAGCGCTTGCACCAAGTGTAAAGCGGAACCTGGGCGGACGCCCCTCTCCGATGGTGCCTCATGCGTCCGCCGGCCGGCAAGCAGACACAGCCGCATGCGCATCTTAACAAGCTTAACAAGCTTGTGGCCCCCCACCTGGTGTGTCCCGCCTCCTGGTGTGGGTCAGCATAAGGCAGGCCGCCGCCAGACAGCGCACGGCGCGCACCACGTCAACATGCCCGAAGATGTTTTGCGCAGCTTACGAAGACCCCGAAGGTCTGGCGGTCCGAGCATATTTGTGGGGGCCAGCAGGCGAAGGCGGGTTTCAAATAAAAAGAAGAATGAAGCCAAGGGTAGGGTCGGGGACCGCGTGTAAGCTGCGGTGCGGGGCCGGTGGGGCCCGAATCGGCAACAGCAGCAGCGCCGCTACAGCAGCGGGGGAGCCGGTGAAGGAGTCTTTCAGCATGCTGGGCTGGGTTGAGGCGGCGGCGGGGGTCGCGGGTGAGGGGAAGCAGGGGGACTGGAAGCCCTGGCCCAGGGGAAACCCTGGGGTAGCCAGCAGTGGACCCGCGCCTACCCGCGAGACCGTCGACGGCCCACATGTCGAGGGAGGGCCCACACGAGCCCTGGCATTGCTGATTGATATGTTGAGAAATATTGCGGTGTGCGTTTTCGCTTCATGGTCCGGTCGAGGGAACCGTCTCGTTCGCTGGTCTGCCAGGAGGGTGGGAACCAGCCAGAGCTGCTGTGGCGTCCTGTCGGCTCCCTGCTCAGCTCGCGAAGTATCAGGGCCCGGCGAGGCCGTCGGCGGTGGCCGTGATGGCCCAGTGGGACGGCCCAATGGCATGGCCAAGTGGGATGGCCCAGGCGGCTGTACCGGGACCCGGGGATGGCCCATGCGCCGAGGTGGGATGGCCCGGGCGGGAGGGCCCCGGCCGCGATCATGGCTTTGGAAGAAAGGCAGCCTATCCCAGCGCATGTTTCTGCCGACAAGTACAAAGCCGGGATGCCAGTGACGAGAGGGATTTCCCGCCCTCCGGTCTGCCGTACGTTCGCTTGGTCGGAGAGCTCGAGACGAAGCGCACATAGCTAAGCGACAATGTCAGCCATACGAAAATGGTCAAGCGGAGTCCAGCTCAAACCAGACCAGCTAGCAAATCACGATAAAGTGATGTCCGAGTTCGACGGTTCCGCCAAACTGGAGCTGCCATGCGACTTTGGCAGCTTGCCCAGAGATGTAGCTGAGGCGATATGCATTCGGCTTGTGTGCGACGTGCGCAGCCTCCTGCACCTGGGCGCGACGTCGCGAGCATGGGCCAGCGTCGTCGCGGACCCCAGCCTGTGGCAGCGCCTGCACGTGCTGCGCTTCGGCGAGGATAGCACATACGGCTGCGCTCGTAGGTCGCAAGCTCATGCATACGTCAGCGGCACGCGGGTCGCTAAGCCCGACAGGGCCCGACGTGCTGGGCCCCCAAACTGGGCCTGTCGCGACCTGTCGCGAGCAGCTCCCCTGTTCGTGACCACTTGCCTTCATGCCTTGGCTACTGTTGCCCCCTGCTACTGATGCACCCGCAGCCCCCGCCGCCAAGCGCCCCCAGCACATCCCCGGCTGGGTGTTCTTCCCCGGCACGGACTCGCCCGGCCACGAGTGCGCCTGCTGGCCCAACAAGCCCCGCCTGAGAGAGCGGCGGCTGGCGGACGGCCCGGGGGCCCTCGCGGCCCTGGCGGACAAGCTTAGCGCCGTGGCGTTCAACACCACGACCGGTGAGGGTTTGCAAAGAGTTCCTAGCTTAGAGAACGCCGATTATTGTGGGACGGGCGGGTGACCAAGCAACAGCAGTTGGGATCAGGTAGGGGCGCTGCGCGCGACATGCTTCCCTGCACATTGGGGCCCTGGAAGGAACAAAGTCCGAGGCGTTCGCCGCGACGCTGGATGGGGTCTCAACGCGCTGCCTGTCGTTGCGCCCCGACGACAGGCCAGCTCAAGGCCGCTCTCCAGCCGCTCGAGCGCTGGCGGGCCTTCACGCTGCAGCCCGCTGCCGGGCTGTACGTGCGGGAGAGCGAGCTGCAAGCCCAGGGCATCGCCGCGCCGGTGCCGCCACCCGCTGCTGTCGAGGGCAACAGCGACTCAGAGCCGGGTGCGTGGGTGCTTCGGGGGGCGCAGCCAGCACGGTACAGCCCAGTACGACAATATGCACTATGGCATGCATCACAGTACTGTGCAGTGGCTGTACGGGCGTACTGCTGATGCGCTCCGTACGCGCGTACGGCAGCCAACCTTGCTGCTGTCGAGCCCAGCTTGCATGCGTGACGGCGTCCCTGAGTGTGCGCCTCTCGCGCCGCCCGCCGCTCCTGCCGCGCCCGCCGCGCCCGCAGCCCGGCCGCCCGACTTCCCCGGCTGGGTCTTCTACCCCGCCTTGGAGTCGCCGGGGGGAGATATGAAGCACCCGGTCTCGGGCCAGACCGGCTTCATGCGCAGGTGTGGTGAGGTGGGCGGGAGTCCTCCACCGCAGACAAATGTGTAGCATGTAACATAGATACGTATCAGCACGTGGCCCATGACACGCACCCCAGCTGTGATGCGTACGTGCCTGCCCGCCCCGAAGGAGTCCCCTGTCGCCTGCTTGAATGCACGCATATGTACCGCCCCGATCGACGGCTGCCGTGCGTGCGTGGGTCCTCGCTCAGGTACCGGGACCTCGCTAGGCTGGCGGAGGCGGCGGCCAAGGTGCCCCGCTGCGTGGCGTTCACCATTGCGGGGCAGCTGAAGGAGGCGCTGCAGCCGCAGGTGGGCAGAGGGAGGGACGCATGGGTAGACGCATGGGCTGGGAAGGTGGCTGGGGGCGGCTTGGATGGGGTCGGTGGCGGCTTGCGGGATAGATCGACGGGGGCAGCTGCAGGAGGGAGGGAGGGCAGCCGAGGCGCGTGGGGCCATGACGGAGACGGGCACCGGAAGAGAGGGAGGGAAGGCAAGGTGAGGGGCAGGGCTAGGGTTATGACCACGCGCCACCTGCCGTGCCAAGCCATCTGCATGGTATGCCAAATAAGGAACCCAGCAGCAGGTGCGTGAATGCATGAACAGCGCTGTCCGCCCCCTCTATTTCGCTCCTCGTTGCGTCTCCCAGAGCTGCTGGCGGCGCGCGGCCGGCGCCAGCTCCTGGAGTGGGCTGTACGTGCGGCGAGAGGAGGTGGCGCGCCGCGGCCTGCTGCCCCCACTGCCGCCGCCGCCGGGTTCGTGAGGATGGCGGGATGGTGGGCCGGCGGGATGGTGCCAATCAAGAGCATTTCTTGGCCGCTCGCTTGCTTACTTGCCTTCATCCGTACGTTGCCCTCGCTGTCAGCTGCGGGCCTAGGTACGGTTCACGCGTGCTTGCTTCCGCCCCCCTCTCCTCCCTCCATCCCATGCCCTGCGCTGCCAGGCAGCGGGCTGCTAGAACCGCGGCTCCGCTTCCTGGCGCGAGGTTGCACTAGGCGGCTGACACCGGGAGACATGGGCTTGATGGTGGGCGGCGCCGTTCGTTGGTTATATATCGCTCATAACGAAATCATATCAAGCAAGGTCGAGCATCTCAAGCTTGAGCATGTGTTATGTTGTCGTTTCTTTGCTGGCGGGCCTTGCTGCATGCGGGGGCTGCGACGATAATCAGATGGCGGGCTGCGATGCATCGGGTCGTCGCTTGGGTTGCTAAGCTCTCAAAGCAGTAGTAGGCAGCAGCTAGGTTGCTTAGCTCCTCACGAGACCGCATAAGTTGTCACCAGCGTTCCCTTCATGCGCTGTGCGCGCGCTGGTGGCTTGTCATATGCTCGCTTGGGGCTGGCGGGCTGGCACAACAAACGCTTTGCAAAGCGTTCCAATTGGCTGCACGTCGCGTCACGTCCGACCCCGCTGCACTCGGTCCACCCTTCATCGCAGTCGTGGCCCGACCGCCGCGGTGGCTACCCCCGCGTCTTCCCAGACCGCCAGGGACCGGGCGTGGTCGCGGCGGCGGGGTCCAAGACCGTCCTGGTGAGCGGTGCCGAGGCCGCCGGTGCCGCCGGGTCACGTGCTGGAGGCAGGGGCGAACAGCTGAGCGGCATGGACTGAGCCGAGCAGCGCGGTTGGGTAGCCTGTGTGGGTGTGCCTTGGCTGCGTTGCTGGGGCGGGCTGCTGTGTGTGTTCGTAATAATGAACATATGCCCGACACACGACACCCTGGGAAATTGGCACATTATCCGTGCGACAGGCAGGCAGGGATGCGGCCGAGAGCGGTGCGCCGGTGCGGGAACGAAGCCCAAACGCCACCATAAGTAGGCTTGACATCCCGGTGTGTGTGCGTGTGTGTGTGTGTGTGTGGCTGTGGCTGTATGTGGCACATACACGCACAGCAGCTGGCATTGCTAGGTCGGGGTGCGCGTGCGGCACTCGAAGCCCCTACCTAGGCCCCCGGCGGCAGCGGCAAGCAGTGGGCGCCCCCGGGCCACTATCGCTACACACGAACTGCAAGTCTGCAACGCGCCGCCCCCTCACAAGCTTTCTGGCGCAGCGCGGGCGGGTCTCCAGCAGCCACACCTGCCGTGTCGCGTCTTTTTATGCCAACATCACGCACAGTATGCATCCCACAGAGCCCCGCCCCCCACCTACCTGCCTGCCGCCTCCCATCCCACCAAGGTTTGCGATCAAGCAAGGCGCCTGTTCTGGCTCAAGCTCGGCAACCCATTCCTGGGTAGGTGCGTACCGGTATTCGTGCTTGTGCGCCGCGGCGGCGCGGGGCCCATCCGTAACAACTCCAGGCCGCCCAACAACCAGGCACCCACATGCGCGCGGCACTGACCTCGCACGCAACGCGCACCCCTGAACGATTGGTCTCGACATGCCGCGGCCGCGGAATGGGGCGGGCCGCGTAACTAGGCCTGAGCAGCGGATCTGCGCCGTGTGATTCCACCCATCACTAGCTAGTATAGTAGCGGGGCTGCCGCTGCACCCCGACCGCCCGCCGCGCCGCGAGGAATGCGTGAAAGGCACGGCCGCCTTGTCCTTACCTGGCTGGCCGGCGCTCGACCTGCCGCAGCCGCTGCCTCGGTCGCATGTGTATGTGGCTGGATGGCTTGTGGCGGGTGCTGTCCATATCTTCGTTCTCCACTACTCGCTCCCGCCAGGCGTGGGCCCCGGCCGCTACCGCCTGCAGTGGACGCTGCGCGCCACGGACAACTGCTTTGTGCAGCACATGTACGTCCGCGTGGAGCGCATTGCGGCCCGCGAACATCACCTGTCGTCGGCGTCGTGCTGCGACGACACGCCGCCGCTGCAAGACAGCGAGCGCGGCGGGGCCGCCAGCTACTGCGATCGCAGTGGCGCCAACGATGCGATGCTGCGGATGGTGTCGGTGGACCTCAGCGACCTAGGCCGCACGCTCGGCGAGGTGTGGGGCGAGCAGGACGGCTGCGAGTTCGTGGTGCCGCAGGTGCGTAGATAGATAGGTGTAGGGTTGCCTGCCGCTCAGCTGTACGTACGGTCTCTCTTGCTGCGGTGGATTTATGTCGATGGCGTGCAAGTTGCGCAAGTTGCGCCGATCCTGGGGGACAGGCAGGGCGCGCAGGGGGCTCCGGCCGCACTGTCGCCCTACCTCCTTCAATCACGCACGGCGGGTCAAGCCCGCTGCACCTTAAATTCTATTTTTATTTTAGTTGCATGTGCCAACGAACCTGCAACCAACAACCAAACCACCTTGCACGTCTTACGCGGACACGCCGCCGCCAGGGCCGCATATACGACGTGGCCGTCCTGCTGGCTGACCACGGCTGCTACCAGTCGTGCGGCTGGATCACCAAGCGCCTGCAGCTGCTGCGATGCGATGATGATAGCGAGTGAGTCACGAAGGGGCGTCAGTTGTGTTGGTCGCGTAGCATGCTATGGCTAGCCGGCACCAGCAGGGCCCCTGTGGCCGGCACGCCGTATGGCGTGCTGGCGCGCGGTTTTCATTTTTGTTGGGCCGCCTCCAGCCGTGGTGTCCAGCTAGCTATGGTGCCTCGCAGCCGTGCAAGTAAGCCACGAAAGCAACCAAGGCCGAGTCCGCGCCCCAACCCTGACGTACGACAGCAAATAATGTTGCACGGTGGGGGCTGGCGCCTGGGCACCGGCACCGACAGCAGCAGTGGGCAGCAGCGGGCCGTGCCCGGCTAGCTACTGTATGTACTGTACTGTAGCTACTGTACTGATACACGATATGGGTGCGTGTGTGCGCCGAATATATATCCCTATGCGTTCGGCAGGTGGGATTGCTTGGATCCCCGATCCCCAGGAGGGGCGTACGTGCCTAGCTGCAGCGGATCAATGGACGAACGGGCCTGCTGGGCCTGCCTGCCTGCCTGCGGCCGGCCTTCCTGCCTGCCTGCTGCTGCCGGCCGAGACGGGCTATGACGGTCGCGCCCTCTCCGGCCATACATGCTGTTATGCAGGGGGGCGCCGCCGGGGCAGCAGCCGGAGCCCGAGTCAGGGATAGAGGCGGAGGTGGAGACCCAGATCAAGGTGGAGGCGGGTGCGGTGGCGCTTTCGGCGGCGATGGAAGCCACGGAGTCAGAGTCGGAGCAGGGGTCCGAGGCTGAGGTGGAGGAGGGCGAGGAGGGCGACCAGGAGTGGGAAGCGTCAACGCAGGCCCCCCGCGGCGGCGTGAGCGCCTTGCGCATCATCGCGCCGCTGCAGCTGGCCTAGTCGCGGACATGCAGGGAAGTGGCTGCCGTGGGCTCCTGCTTCCGATGGGGTTATGCCGCATCTGCTGCGCGCCTGCGTGCGTGCGTGCGTGCGCGCCATCAGACGACCGCGCGCGCGCACGTCAGGACCTACCTGCTGGCCACACGTACGCCTCCCGCCTCGTGTTGGCGGGCGTTCAGTTTGTGATGTCGCACCTGCTGCCCGCTGCATGCTTGCGTGCCAGCCATCGGACTACCGCCGATCGACGCATGTGTATGCCGCCGCCGCGTGTTGACGGGCGCTCTGCATCACTGCGCTACGTACGGTACATATATACGCAATGCAAGCTAAATTGGCTACAGCGTTAGCTGCAGTGCTGCAGTGCGGCTGGGGATGGACGGCCCCCGGCGGGCCACATGACCACGACATGGCCCCAGCAGCCGCGGTGATGAGGTGCGGCGGCCTGGACTCCACCACCGGCATCACCTTTGTAGTTATATGTTCAATGAAGTGTATGTAGTTATTCTTATTGGATCGTTGAGGTCTTGTGCAGGGGGGATTGTATTGCTAGTGTTGATTGTATATACCACTACTCCCCCCTGGTATCACCATACGACACTCGCTACCATACGCTGCAGGCGGTGGTGCAGGCGGGGAGCGAGCCGTACGCGGGCCCCGCGCGCGTTTGAGCCATTGGCGGGCGGGGTGCATCAGAGGAGGGCGGGCGGGGTCAGCCAGGAAGGCGGAGGCAGGCTGGCGGCAAACACACGCCCTGGGGTTCGCCGCGATGCCGGGCAGGTGAGGCGGGGATATGGGTTCGTTCGTGTGCTGCTCTCTGGCCCCCATCCAGCCGACCAGCGGGCAGCCGCCGGCCTATGGCTGCTGGCTGCGCGTGCCGAAACAGCGCTGGCTGGCTGGGGCTGGCAGCGCAGCTAGCTAGCAGGGATGAAAGTATTGTTTGGATGAAGGAAGCCCAGGGCGTACGTGAACGGGCGGGCCCTCCATCCACTGTGCCGTGTTACCCCATGTATGCACCAGAACTCGGGTCAGTCTCGCTCTACCCGGCCTTGGCGGCGGTCCCAGGCAAGCTGTGTGGGCGGCGGTCATGCGGAAGTGCAGCGAGCGAACGACCCGCGGGCGGCCTGCCGCCGGTGTCCCACCGGATGTGCCACCTGGCGGGGGCGGCCTGCCCAGATAGATGCGCCTGTGGAGGGCTGCGGCGGCCAGCCAGGTAGGGCGGGAGGCGGCAGCCGGCTGCGGCCAGGGGCCGGGTCGGGCAGCGAGGCGGTGCGGATGGGTTCGTGTGCTGCTGCGTGCTCACAGACCTCGCTGACACGCAGCGCCGGCTAGCGGCGCCACGCGACAAACATGCGCTCGGGATCTATCGCAGCGGGCATGGTCGGGCCGGCTTGGGGCCGCCGCCGCTACACCGGTCAAGCGAGCGAGGCAGGGCCCGGGCGGGCAGAGCTCGACACTCGAGGGTGCCGGGGATGTGTATGTGTGGTTCTTTCAGCCCAGCCGCCAGCCGCCACCGGGGACGCCGCTGCGAGCGATCCCTAAGCGCACGCCAGTCGACTGACTGGCGCGGCGCGAGGTCGTATCGCCGCGACGGCGGGTCGTCCAGGTGCCTCTCAGGGCGAAGGTCCAAGGCCGCCGCGCTGATTGAAAGCCTCTCAACCCTGAGCTCGAACGGCCTCGGCGCCAGCTGTTGGCTAGCGCAGCACTCGCTGCATGCCCTTTCGGCTCGCTTGGCGATACGCGGATCTCCAGGCCCACGGGTCACGGCTCAAACTATCCTCGGCGTTCGCCGCGCCTCGGCCGCAAGCGCAAACTCGCAACTCCCTCAAACACCGCACCCGACATACCGCAGCCTTGCCGAGGGCTCACAAGCACAGCTGCAGCCCCTGCCAGCGCATAACCGCGCGGTCGTCAGGGCGCCGGGGCCGGCCCCGCCCTGCTAGCGAGCGGCGCGCTTGCGGCTTCGTAGCCTGGCAGAGGCCACCGTCGCAACAGCCCGGCAGGTGGGCGAGCGCGGCGCGGGCTGCGAGCGTTGCGCTGGGTTTGGGTTTCCGGGCGGTCAAGCTATTGCTGCTGCTGGGGACTTCCGCGCTAGCCCTGTCCTGCGGGCCTGCGTCGCCGCCAGCAGCAGCTGCTAGCAGGCTGTACAATCCACGCCAGAGCAGCTGCAGCGCAGGCGGCGCGCCCTTACGAGAGCCTGTTCACCGCTTGCTTGCAGCTTCCTTAGGGCTCGCGCTAACCCGCCTGCGTCCTCCCTTGCTGCTGTGCTGCTTCGCTTGCTTGCAAGGCCACAGGTATATCTGCACTTGCAGGGGCACGTGTAAGCGACGCTCGTCGCGTTCGCGGTAGCGCGACCTAGCTGCGCCGGCGCCGCGACGCTTTCAGTCGGAGCGCAGCCATAGCACGCTACACCAAGCAGCGCATCCATGGCTTCGGCGGAGGCAGCTGCTGACGGCGGCGGCGGCGCAGCGCATATGGACGTCGACGACGGGGGCCCTGGCGGCGCCGCCGGCAGCGGCGAGCTCATCATGTCGGCCGGCGGCGCCGGCGGCGGCGAGCAGAGCTGGATGCTTCGTCAGAGCCACCATCACCACCAACATCACATTCAACAGCGGCAGCCTGCAGCCTGCGGCTATCCTCGCCATGAGGGAGAGCCGCCGCCGGCGCCGCCGCCGCCGCCGCAGCAGCAGCAGCAGCATCGGCCGCAAGTGCAGCAGCTGCTGCGCGCCGGCAGCGGCACCGCCAGCGCCAGCGGCGCCGCCGACGGCGCGCCGCCCACGCCGGCCGGAGGCAGCGGCAGCAGGCAGCGCGCCGGCGGCGCCGAGCACGGCGCTCACCAGCGCCCACAGCCCCATGCGCAGCAGCAGCAGCAGCAGCTGCTGCAACAACAGCAGCAGCAGCAGCAGGCGGCTGCGTTCGATTACTTTTACGGCGCCTCCTTTGCACACCATTGCGCCGACGATCTACAGCAGCAGGAGGCCGCAGCCTATGGCGCCGCCCATCAACAGCAGCAGCACCAACAGCTGCAGCACCAACAGCAACATACACAGCCGCTGCAGCACCAGCGCTCGCTGCCTCAGCTGCCGTACCAGCAACACTACCAGCAGTCGCCGCAGCCGCAACCACAACCGGCCCCGCAGCCGCCCCAACTGACGCCGTACGACAGTTTCTACGGCTCGCCGCTGTACGGCAGCGCGGCCGGGCTGCCGCCGCTGCTCGAGTTGCCGCCGCCGCCGCTCTTCGTGTCGTCTTCGGGGCGAGGCAGTGGCGGCAGCGGCGGCGGCGGCGGCGGCGGCGGCTTGCACACGCCGCCACCCAAAGGCAGTCCTACCCGCTCCAGCAGCGTGCCGCGCTTCCCATCTACAGCGGCGCCGCCGCCGTCGCCGTACGGCGCATTGCCGCCGCCGTCGCCGTACGGCGCGCTGGCGCCGCCGTCGCCGTACGGCGCGCTGGCGCCGCCGCCGCTGCCGCAGCTGCCGCCGGGCAGCAGCCCACGGGCGCCGCAGATGCCGCCCGAGGTGCAGCAGGTGGGGTGGCCCACGCATGTACGATAGGCGATATGCAGCTCCAGCTGGTTGATTTGATGGTCGCATGTTGATGTGAAGTTTGGCATGGGGGGAGCCGCCGTAGGGACCGGCGTGGGGGGCGCCGAAGCGTATTATACATGATCAAGCCTCAGTCTTCGAGTGCCGGAGCTGCCAGTACTGGCGGTTGCTTGTCTCAGGCAACCTTCAATGACTTCCGCGCTAGTTATTAAGTAAAAGGTCTCGGCTTGACGACTGCACCGTTGTCGTGCCCTGCCTCGGGCGCGCGGCGCCTGCCTTCCCCTGCGACCCTCCTCCCCAACCAAGCCACTCCTCCCTTCCCCAAAACCACAGGAGATGGCCGACCGCTTCCTGCGCACCCTCGCCTCCATCATGGCCCGACCCGCCCGCCGCGCGCCGGCGCTGGGGGTGGGCGGCGTCAACCTGACCGCGCTGGCGGAGGCGAGGAGCCGCCAGCAGCAGCAGCAGCAGCAGCAGCACCAGCAGCAGTGAGAGCCCGGGGGGGCGCGCTTAGCAGGCGGTGGCGTGTGGCAAGATGTGTGGGGCTTGGGTTGGCGACGTTGGTGCGGCCGGCTGGCTGGCGCGTTGTTGGCGGAGGCGGCCAGATGTGACGGGGCGCGTGGTTGGTGCGTGAGGCTGTTGCATGCCATGCCATGCGTAGTGTGCGGTGCGGTGCGCAGGGCGAGCGCCAGCGCGAGCGCTCCGCCGGCCGTGCTCGCCGCCACCCCGCCGCCACTCGCTCCCGCCGCACACCCGTTTTGCCGTACAAGCTGAGCTGTGTGCGTTGTGCCGTACATCCGTACGTCCGCCTCGCAGGGCGCAAGCCGCAGCCGACGGCGGCGCCGCAGCCGCCACGGCGCCGCCGCCACCCTCACCCGCTGGCGCAGCCGCGTCGGAGGCCACCTCCGCCGCCGCCGACGGACCCGCCACGCCCGCCGCAGCCACCACTCCCAGTGCTGACGGCGGCAAAGCAACCACCGCCGCTGCCGCCGGCTCCTCCAGTCCTGGTGGCGGCGGCGCCGCCGCCGCCGCCGGCGCGGCGCCTCGGTTCCGCGGCGTGACTCGTCACCGGCGCACCAAGCGCTGGGAGGCGCACATCTGGGAGGAGCGGCGGCAGGTGTACCTGGGGGGCTTCGAGGTGAGGTGGGGCGGCGAGGGGAATGGGTGGATAGGTGGTGCAGGAGTACGTGCCGGCCAGCAGCGCGTGGGGCGCAGCGCGTGCCGCGCGACGTTAAGGGCGCGCGCGGGAGGGAGCGAGGGGCGGCGGCGCCGCGGCCCCGTTGCTCTTCCGTCCGTACCCCAGCATGTCCCCTCCGTGACCCTTCCTCTCCTTCGTCCCCCCCTCCCTCGTCTCGCCGACCTTCCATCCAGGTGGAAGAGCACGCCGCCAAGGCGCACGACGTCATGGCCATCCGCTGCCGCGGCACCGACACCGTGCTCAACTACGTGGCCGACACGTACGCAGAGCTCATGGCGCTGCTGCTGCCCGGGGCGGCGCGGCGGCCGCTGCACCGGGTGAGGGGAAGGAGCGGGCTCGGGGCGGAGCGTGCTCGGGGCGGAGCGTGTGCGTGTGTGTGTTTGGCTGGCCATGGCGGGGTGCTCCCCAGTCCCCACTCCGCTGCTCGCTCTCCCGCTGCTCCCCAGCCCTTCCCATGCCCTCCCCACACCGACCCACACCGCCCCACGTGCTACAGAACGAGGTGGTGCGGCTGCTGAGGAGGTGGGCGCCTGGGGCTGCCAGGGGCTGCCAGGGGCTGCCAGGGCCCCAGGGGCTTGCTAACTTTGCTGGGGGCCGGTCGGGCCAGCCGTGGCCCCAGCGGGGAGGCATTGCTGTCCGCGTGCGCTGTCCCCTGTGCCTACCCACGCCTGCCATCCCTCTTCGACCCCGCAGCCACGGCAAGGAGGCCACCCGCCAGACCCACACCGGCGCTCCGGGCGGCGGCGGCGGCGGCGGCGGCGGCAGCGGCCGCAGCGGCGG
>BDDC01000002.1:199678-220444 GCA_001662425.1 Chlamydomonas sphaeroides
CCATCTTTGGCGACGACGAGTGCGACCTGTACGGCGCCATGCCCGGCAGCGCAAAGCGGGAGGCGGCGGCGGCGGCGGCGGGCGGCCTGGGCGGCGGCCGCTCGTGGGACCTTCGCAGTGAGTGGCGGCGGCGGCGGCGGGAGATTGGGGGATCAAGGGGACGGCCGGGGTCGTCAGGCTGCTGCCCAGTCGTGGGCGAGGGCTGGGTGGGCATCAATACGCGGGACCTGCGCAGTGATCGGCGGCGGCGGGGATCGAGGGCTGGGGTTGGTGCCTGGAGCCTGGTGCCTGGTGCCTGGTGGATCATGTGGTGAGCTGCCGGATGGGCCGGGAGTGGGGCCCGGAGGATGGGCCGGCACGGTCTTGTTGGGTTGGGCGTGTGGCGGAGCGCTGACGTGTCGCTGCCCCTGCACCTGCCCCGCTCCTCCCGGCGGCGCCCCTTTGCGCTGTGCGCCTGACCCCGCAGGCTGGCAGTCGCCCAAGAGCCGCACCCCCGGCGGCGCCGGCGGCTCCCTGCCGCGCCTGCCGTCGCTGCCGCCGCTGCCGCCGCTGCCGTCGCCGCTGCCCCACGCCCACCACCACACGCCCAACTCCGCCGCCGCCGCCACCTCTGCGGCCGCTGGCGGCGCCGCCGCCGACGGCTCGGTCCCCGGCCTGACCTCCCACGCGGTGCGGGCGACGCTCATCGACGCCCTGTCCCCTGGCGGCGCCGCCGCCGCCAACACCGGCGGCGCGTCGTGGCTAGCCGACGCCTACGGTGGCGGCGGCGGCGGCGGCGGCGGCGGCGGCGGCGGCGGCGGCGGCGGCCTGTGGGGCGCTGACGGCGCCGTCGGCGGCGGCGGTCTGCCCGGGGCGGCCCTGCCGTTCCTGGACGGCGAGGCACCCGAGGTGGGCCCTAGGACCCCACCAACCTCACTCGCCACCTGCCATGCTCCTAGTCAGCCTTGCCCGCACACACAGCCCACACAGCGCATCAAGACACCCGCGAGCCGCACCGCACCCGCACAGCCTCCGTACGCAGGCAGCGCTGGGTCTTGTAGCGGGCTCGCCGTTGAGAGCCGCCAGCCCCCTGCGACCCCCAGCTGCCGACGCGCCCTCGCCCGCCGCCCGCCGCTTGCTGCCGCTTGCCCGCAGGGAGACGTCGATCGCGAGTTCCAGCAGGCCACCAAGGACTTTCGCCGCTTCTACCACCCACACTATCAGCACCAACAGGACACCGGCGCCGGCGCCGCCACCACGCCCGCCGCCGCTGCGGCTGACCTGTTCGCCTCGCCGCCGCCGCCGCCGCCGGCGTACTACACGCCGTTCCATTCGCTGTTCGACTCGCCGCCGTATGGGGCGTACGGCGGTGGTGGCGCGGCGGCGGGGCTGCCGCCGCTGCCGTACCTGGCATCGGAGGCGGGCCTGGCGGAGGCGCCCGACGGTGCCGCCGGCTCGGCGCTCAGCGGCCTGACGGAGCTGCTGCCGCAGGGCCCTGAGCACCCGAGCGACGCTGCCGCCGGAGCCGCCGCCGCTGGAGCAGCGGCGGCGGCGTCAGCGCTGGCGCAGCCTCAGCGCCAGCGCCATCGGCGGAGCCATCCCGGTACCGCCGAGCCGGCGGCGACGGAGGACGCCGCCGGCAACCGCTATTCTCTTGTCGACACGTCTCGCTACGGCGCCGGTGGCGGCGGCGGCGGCCCGGCGCTGATCAGCTATCAGTCGGCGCCGGCTGCGCAGCTGAACGCCTTCACGCGACCCAGCGGCGCCGCCAGCACCGAGGCGCCGGCGCTGTCAGCGCCGGCCGCCGCCGCCGCCGCCGCCGGCACTCCGCCCGCCGAGGCTCAGCCGGTTGGCTCCGAATGCGGCTCAGACGCCGGCGGAGCTGACGACGGCACTGCTGGCGGAGGCGCCGGCGGAGGTCTGAGGCGGCCGCAGCGGCCACCCAGCCAGAGCGACGGCGGCGCCGTCGAGCTGGCGGCCGACGGCGACGGCGGCGCGGTCGCCGCCGCGGCGGCGGCGCCGTGGCGGTCACTCAGCGACATTGGCGCCCCGCAGCAGGTGTCGGAGCTGGCGGCGATGGCTGCCGCTGTCGCCGCCGCGGCGTGCGGCGGCGGCGCCGCCGCTGACGGCGCCGCCGACGGCAGCGTCACTGAACAGGCTCTGGCGGCGGCGGCGGTAACGGCCGCTGCTGCCGCGGCGCTATCTGCGCAGCCCGCTTGGCCGCCGGGGCTCGAAGAGGACGCTGGCGGCGGCGACGACGTGGCGGCGGCGGCGGCGGCGGCGGGGCTGCTAATCCCGTCGGCAGAGAGCCTGGCGGCGGCGGAGGCGGCGCTGGCGGGCCACCACGCCGCCAGGCTGCAGGACGCCAGCGGCGGCGGCGCCGCGGCCGACGGCGCGATGCAGGTCGACGATGCGGCGCCGCCGCCGTACGGCATGGCGCTGCCGCCGCTGGGTGCCTATGGCGGCGCCGTCGCGTGGTGGGAGGCGAGTGAGCCGGCAGAGGCGCTCGGCGCCGTCGGCGGCGGGCTTGCGCACGCGCCGCCGTACGAATACGGCAGCAGCACGGCTCTTGCGCAAGAGGTACAGGTGAAGTACGAGCAGCAGCAGCCGCAGATGCCGTACCAGATGATGTTGCCGTATGAGTACGACAACAGCCAGCAGTACGTTCTGCTCGCCGAGGCTCGGCTGTACCGCGGCGCGGACGTGTACGGCTCCGGCTCCGGCGCCTACAGCCTGACGCCGTACGGCAGCGGGCTGGGCGCGGACCTGTCTGGTGCCGTACAACACATGTCGTACAGCGTGCCGTACGAGCCGCAGCCCCTGCCGCAGCAGCCGGCGCACGCTTATGATGCTCCGCACGCTCACGAGGCGGCGGCCACCCCACAGCATGCGGCTCTGTCAGGCCAAGGGGCAGCGGCGGCGGCGGCGGCAGCGGCCGAGCCGGCGGCGCCGGCGACGTTGCTCCAGCCGGTGCCACTGCGTTGCGGCACGCACCGCTTCGGCTCCGTCAGCAGCAGCGGCCCGCCGTCGGGCGGCGCAACGCCGACGCCGCCGCCGCCGACCGCAACCACCACAGCGGCGGCGGCGGCGGCCAAGCCTCAGGGCTCGGCCGGCGGCCGCCGGTCGCCGGCGGGGCCGCCGGCGGGGGCTCGCGTCCGCCAGCGGGAGGGCAGCGCCGGCGGCGGCGCATCTGGCGGCAGCGGCGCTGTCGGCGGCGGCGCCGACGGCGGTGCCGAGGCCGAGACCAGCCACGGACCCAAGCGCAAGCGCAAGGCTGCGCTCGCGCCGCTGCCGCCGCTGCCGCCGCAACAGCACGCTCCGCAGCCACAGCACGCCGCGCAGCACGCCGCCGCCGATGATGACGTCAAGGAGCGCCGCACGCCGTCGGACGGCAGCACGCGCAGCACGCACACGCCGATGACGCCCCGCCACGCCCCCATCCGATCCGACAGCGCCGGGGGGCGAGCACCCAGCCCCTCGACCGCAGTCGGGCCGCCACCGGGCCTGGCCCTGCCGCCGGGTCTGGCGGCGCCGCTTGCGATGGGGACGGTCACGACTGCGGCGCCGGCGGCCGCGGCGGCGGGGCTGTCGTTCGGAGCCTACGCCAGGATGCATCACCCGCCGCCGCAGGCGCAGACGCCTCCGTCGACGCCGCCGGCGGCGGGGGTGGCGGCGGACGACTGCTAGGCGGCGCGGTGCGGGCGTGCGGGTCCCGAGGGGAGGGAGGCTGTCAGCGGCGGCACACACCATACAGTTGTTGAGGCAAGCAAACGAGATTCGATCCGAGGCTGTCAACCTCAAACAAGCACCCGTCGTGAAGGGCGTAAAGGGATCGTGTGGGTGCTGTGGATCGCCCCAGGTGTGACTGCAGGGCGTGGTATATCGCTGCTTGCGGCGGGACCTCTTTGCCGCCGGTTGGGTTGCATCGCATGGGTGCTGCCTGCTTGCATGTTTTGCGCGGGTGTGAGCGTTTGGCGTGGGGCTCGCTTCCGGTTGAGCGTGTGAGGTGCGGCTGGCAAGGCATGATGCGGCCGGCACATCAGGCGGCGAGCAACAGCCTGCTGCAGTGGGGAGCGTGTGGGCTGTGGGGGCTGCGTGGGCGTGGAGCGGCAAGCGGACCGCTTGTGAGCGTGAGGGTGTGGCCGGGTGTGTGCATGTGCGAGCGGCTGCGGTGAGACTGAGGGGCAGCGGCGGGCAACAGCGGCTGCTGAGTGGTGGCTGGTGGCTGGTGGTTGGTGGTTGGTGGTTGGTGGTTGGTGGGGGATGGCCGGTGGGCTGGGTGGACGGCGTTGGGGGCTGACGGTGGCGGTGTCTCGTTGCGCGTCTCTCTTTCTCGCCAGACTGGCGGCTGTGCGGGCTGCACGCAGCAGCGGCGCTGGAAGGCTAGTTTTTTGGTCCTAAGGGCAAGCACCCCTGCCGTACGTACGGTGTGCTGGGGCCTGCTTGGAGCTCATCCATGCCGGCGAGGTCGCCCTGCCGTGCCATCCCTTCGACGTGTCGGTGAGACCCCTGCGCTGGCCCGCCTTCCCAGTGCCCAGTGGCGTGGTGACCCGGCCCTTGCAGGGGAGAGGGGCCCTTGCGCGCTGGGCCGTACTGCTGAGGGCTGTGACTATGGCGCATTCCTGCCGTCGGGGCAGGTCGTCGTGCCAGCTCAGCACACCGGCTGCCGTACGCACATGTCGTATGTACGCCGATGACGCCAGAGAAGAGTATCACACCGGCAGCGCAAGTGTCGTATGTACAATGGACGGCCCCCGCACACCGACCCGCAAAGGGCGCGGTTGCTGCGGCTGCCGGGGCGTGCAGACCGGCGGCGTGGCCGCTCTGTAGAGCCGAGAGGCAGGACTAATACGTGTGCTTACTGTGGAGGTGCAGGGGGCGGGCATGGCAGTCCGTTGGGGGGTGTTGCTGGCGTGGTGTTGATGTGTGGGTCGCGCGCCCGAGGGCGAGGCGTGGCGTGGTGTGGAGTGGCGCGGCGCAATAATGCTCCTGCTCGTGTGCTCTCTTACATGGTGTTGTGCAGCGCGTGTTTGGTCCCTAGGCGCGCTTCTGTGTGCAGCTCAGCAACGCACGAGAGACATGCCGGAAAATGCGAGTGGTGGTGGCCACGGAAGGTCCACCCCTGGTGGTGTGCCATCCTCGCAGGAGCATTGCAAGCCGTTTGATCAAAGTCAGCGAGGCACCGCTTCCACACGCACGCGTCCCCCATCGACGCGACCTCCAGGCCGCAGCACTCGGCCGCTTGGCTCTCACGGATGCCGTACTCCCACATGCCGCGACCCCACCGTACATACCGTACAGACGCCAGCAGCACCCTGAGCGCAGCGGACCCTAGCAGTCAAGCAGCCATCACGTCCGGAGGCGAGCAAGTAAAGGCATACAAGTGCACGAGCGCCTAGCAAGATGCCCCGTATCGCGAGCTGCCGCCAAAGCCCGCATGCGACGTCGCCTCATGTCATGCAACATCGAAGCAGCTCGAGACGCCCCTCGTCACTCGTCGGCCCCCCAGCACCTCCCACCGGCCGCCCCCACGCGCCCAATCAGCGCCTACATGAAGCTCATGACCAACAAGGTCACCGCCACCAAGGGGGCCACCAGCCGCCTCAGTGACCTCACGGGCCCACCCCACAGCCAAAGCCCGCCCATGCAGAGCCGGCGCTGCGATCGCCGCGAGGTCCACCGGCGCGGGCAGGCCGGTGTCTTATTCGCTCGCGTCAGGCCGCAACGCGGAATGCAGCCCCACGCAACCCGCCTTCTGCAACACCCAAGACTCACGCCACTTCCCCCCGCCTGTCCGAGCTGCGCGCTGCGGCGGCGCCCGCCCCGCCTCAGCACGCTCCTGCTACGCCGCCGTTCGCAGCTGCTCGGGTGCCCGCGAGCCGCCGCTTACCCATCGCCACGGCGCATCGCCGCGGAGGCGACCGTGCTCCAGCCTCACCTGGCAACTATCTGCGGCCCGCCCCCTTCCCAACACCGCACACCCCTCTTCCCATCCCGCCCGCTGCAGTCTGCAAGCTCAACGCAGCCCCCACGCACACATCGCTCCACGCTTTCGCTGCGTGCTCCTTGCACCCGCTCCGCTGCCGCCTCCTCAGATGCCGGCCAGCCGCTTGGCCGCCGCCGCCGCCAGCCCCGTCTTGGTGGGCATGGAAGGCAGCATGCCCTCCTCCTTGGCCTCCTTGGGCTGGCCGCGGGCTGCGGCGGCGGGCGCAGCGGCGGTTGCGGCGGCAGTCGCTCAGGGTAGGTAGGCGGGCGCGTGGGTGGGGTCTACTTCTTGAGCGCTGCGGCCAGCAGGCATAGCACGGCACAGCACAGCGGGCGGTGCGCAGTGTGAGCTGTCTGCGGACTCCAACACCCATCGACAGCGCGACGAGGCACAACACACAGATGTGCCGTACACACACACGACCTATTTCGGAACACACGCCCTCCCCGTCGTCCCGCCCCGCTCACCCAGGTTCCGCAGCTGGCTGTTCTTGTTGACGTCGCCCAGGCGGTCCCGGGTGGCCTCGGCCTTGTGGTCCAGGCGGTCCAGGTCCTGGTTCTGCTGCGCCAGCTCCCCATGGAGCGCCTAGGGGGAGAGAGGGACGGGCAGGGGGAAGGGCGTGTGTGTTCGTGTGAGCGAGTTGTGCCGTCCAGGTGGTCCAGGCCCTGTTTATGGAGCGTCAGCTCCCCCTGGAGCGCCTGGGGAGAGGAAGGATATGATACGAAGTGAAGAGGCCCTCGCCTATCCCACCACCCGTCGGCCCTTTCGTGTGCCTATGTATGCGCATCGACCGCCGCCCATCCGTCTGCCCCCCACCCCACCCCTACCTCACCCCCTCCCTCACACACACACGCACGCACGCACCTTGGCGCCCTCCAGCAGCCCCTCCACGCCCTGGCCGATGGCGTCAATGACCTTGTTCTGCAGGCGGGTCTCCTCGTGGAGCGCCATCTCGGTGGAGCCTGGAGGGGAGGGGAGGGGAGGGGGGCAGCGAGGGGAAAGGGCCTTGGGTTCGTGTGTGCGCGGGGGCAGGGGCGGGCGGACGCGCACCCTCGTGCTATGCTGGCTGCTTGCGCCGTGGCGGAGCAGGAGCAGCCCAGGCACGGCCGCAGCTCGCCCCGTGTCGCACTCCGTACACGGCACTGTACGGCAACGGGCTGTACAGCACTCACGGTAGTCGTCGGGCAGGCGGATGTCGGGGTCCCGGATGCGGCTGACGGCGCCGTCGGCCGCGGCGCCGCCCTTGGCCGCCGCCTTGTCCTTTTCCTTGTTCTTGCCCCCGTCGCCGTTGCGGGCGGCGGCGGCAGTGCGCGGCGGCGGGCCCCTGCCGGCGGCGACCACCGTCTTGCCCCTGGAGGCGGAGGCGCAAGTGAGGACGGGTCAGAGGGCGCCTGCCGGCAAGACCGCTCCATGATAGAAGCCGAGCAGCAGCTGACAACCTGCCCGGGGCTGGCTCCGCCTTGGCGCTCCGGCGGCAGAGCGTGCCCGTGTTCCGGCCGCAGCCCGGCCCCCCGCCTGGCCCCACCCTGCCACCGCCAGCCTACCCCATCCGGTGCTGCGTTGTTAGGACTTGAGTCCGTGCCCCGACCACCTGCCCCTGCTCTGGTCCGGGTCCGCGCCCAACGCCGCACGCTCTGCATGTGTCCATAGCAGCCCCTGGCCTACCAAGACCGCAACCCGATGGACACGGGTGCTGCACAGCACCCGCCCGCCCACAAGCAAGGACGAGGTCCTCTGGCGCTCACTTTGCCACCCGCCGTTGCCAGTCCCGCTTGCGCGCCTCCTCCGGGTCCGCGCCCGTGCAGCTATCGCACATCCAGCAGCAGCAGCAGCGCCGCATGTAGCTCAGCAGCTTCTCCGCGTACGTCAGCTCCTCGTTCATCTGCCGTACACAGAAACACAGCACGCCGTAAGTACACGTCACGAGGACGAGCAATACCACCGCCTGCCGCACAGCTGTGCTGCCGCGGCGCACCTCTCGGGGCCACGCAAACGGACCCGGCCAACGCAAGATCCGCCCGCGCAATTGTTGCAACGCATATATCAGTACGGCATGTTCCGTACGTTCGTACCTCGTCCATGCGGTCGGAGATGTCGTACATGGTTTTGTTCTGGGCCTCCAGGTTGCGCAGCGTCTCCTCCTGCACGGCCTTGGACTCCTGCACCACCTGCACAGCGACATGGCGGGATTGGATGGGTCAAACCACCGGCGTAACGACCTTGCATTCCCTAGAAACCTCCAAACCGCCTGCGTAACGATGCAGCAGGCGCGCAACCGCCAACAGACGCCGAGCATGGGGCTGCATGGAGACAGCGCTCCTGCGCGTCGGGTTGGCCGGCCCACAGGCGGTCCGGTGGCGGCAGCAGGGGCCATGTGACCGCCCGCGTGACGACCCAGCACGCACGCAACGGACCACCGACGACTGCGGCGCAGGCCACCTCGGGCCACCTCGGGCCGCAGGGGCCAGGGGCCGCAGCACCGCCGCCATGCCACTGGGTCCACCATTGCACAGCCGCATGCGATCCATCCAGGCACAGTCTGGTGTGGGGCCTGAGCTCCGTGACCCCGTGCAGCCATCCGCGTCGTGCGAGCGTCGGTTCTCGACTCCGGCATAGGGCCTGAGCCACGTGGCGCAGCGGCAGCCTTGCCTCCGCATCTTTGGCGTGCGGCCCCCGAAGGGCAGCGGCAGCCTTAGCGCCCTATCCCCCTTTGGCCCCTCAACCTCCCGCATCACCAGCGCCGCTTGCCCGCAGTGCCCAGGCCGGCCCACAGCCGCCGTCCCCACAAGGCCATCTGCCGTATAGCATAGTTAGAAGTCATGCCGTACGAGTGCTAGTACAGGGGCATCAGCCCGAGCAGTGCGAGCAGACCCGCCGCCGCTGGGCCCTACCTTCAGCGCGCGCTGCGCCACAGCCGTTGTCTCCTTGTGCGTCTTGACAGCTGTCTGCACAAGCTGGTCCGTGGTCTGGTCCTCCAGCGGCAGCGCCGTGGGGTCAATGTTGATCTCGCCGTCATTGAAACCGTCGGCGCCAGCAAACAGCTCATTCCGCGTCTGCTGCTCCTCCCGCCGCCCGCGGTTCGTCGCCTGCGCGGCGCCGGGCGGCGCTGCCGGCTTGGGCATCGCCGGCGCGCCCCTAGGACGGAGGCTGCTTGCCGCTGGCTCGGTCAAAGGTCTGGCCGCGTGGGTAAGGTGGTAAACGGGGCCAGCCCGGGTGAGGGCAGCTGGGCCGCGAAGCGCAGGGAGCTGGCAGGGGCCGGACTACGAGGTTGGCCCAGAGCGCTGTCACACAAGCGATTCGACGAGGGGTCCTGGCCACGTGCGATGCTGCTGCTAGGGCAAGCGTAGTATTGAGCTCGGGGCGCAACGCACTTCGGCCGATGCCGATGATGGGTCCGGTAAGGACAGCTGCCTAGTGTGTGTGCTCTAGGCTGCTATGTAAGGAAAGCTATTAAGCATAGTTGTACACGGGTATAGGTGCGAGCGGTCGTGCGCTGGTGCCCAGCTCGCATGCGTGCTGGGCCATGCTCTCCGTCTTGGGTACACGCTGGAGCCATATCCCAGCACTGCCACCGCTTCTGTGCACTTAGGAAAGCTACATTAGGGGCCGCTTGGGCCGAGCTGCTGCACATCCAGCCGAGACTTGCTCAGGATGGCGCTGCGCGCTCTAGGCCGGCAGCTCCGCAACCTTAACTTCATTCCTGCGGTGCAGCCACAGCGCTTCTTTGGGGCCAGCGCGCACCATGAAGAAGAGCACGATGAGGAGACAGGCCCGGCGCAGACCCCCACCGTCTTTGACAAGCTAGTGGAGCTGACCGTCGTGGACATGAACGGCATCCTGCACAAAGTCCGGGGCATGGCTGGGCAGAGCCTGTCTCAGGCGCTCATTGAGTATGGCTTCCCGGAGACCTACTTCTTCCCCAACATGGGCTTCTACACGCAGCACATCGTGGATGCGCACGTGTTCGTGCCCAAGGAGTACTGGCCAAAGATGCCCAACATCGACCCCGACAGTGACGAGGGGGGCGCCGTGAAGCGCATGTTCCGCGACATCGTACAGGACTACCAGCGCGACACCTCTTACTTCGCCTCCTACATCACGCTCGGCCCCGAGCTGAACGGCATGACCGTGGGCATCGGCCCCATCAAGCCGTGGATTCTGCACTCGGAATGGGCGTTCGCTGGCGTGCACGACAGCAAGGCGAAGCAGTTCGACAAGCCGACAGTGGAGATTTGGGGGTAGACGGGGAGCAGCGTCAGAAGACGGGGTGAAAGGGGTGACGTGCTGCGGGTGAGCCATCCACAGCACACGGCGGCAGGGACGGCTGGGGCGCTGGCGCCGCGCCCTGCCTGTCAAGCTTATCATGACTGACCTGGTTGGGAACTTGCAAGGGCGACAGCTGGCTGCGCTGGAGCGCGCTGGCTCGCGCGATTAGACAGGACGGCTTGGCTGGCGGCGTGGACGCGGCTATGGCTGGCGCAGCCCTGCTGTCTAGGCTGCTGCGCCGGCTGTGGAGGCGGGACGCTTGCATTGGGCGCCGGCTGCAAGCTGGCTGGAGCTGAAAGCTGCCAGTGCGGCGGGCGGCTCAGGGACCGCTGGGTTTGCGGTGCGTGTTGCTGGGTGCCGCAGCGGCTTGGCGGGGCTAGTCGGGTGGCGGGGTGCGGGACGCAGTGTGTTGAAGCGGGCGGCGGCGCGCAGACGTATGGGAGGCTGCTGTGCTAAGTCGGCGGGGTGCGGTGCGTGGCTGCAGTGGTGTTTGTTGGCGGACACGCGCGGCCCACGGACGGGGCGCATGCAAGATGCGAGCCCGTTGCGGTTTGCCGCTGACCCACATAGACCATCTGCCGGCGCTCAGCCGGCTGCTGCTGCTGCAGAAGCTGGCACGGCACGGCTGCCATCAGCGCCCGGCGCGAGGCGCAGCCGACTGGGCCCTGGTGCGGCGCCCGCTGCTGCAGAGGGCGCTGTCAGCACGGTCGCGGTCAGCGCACGCGCGCAGCGTTGGTCGGCATCCTGTTGCTCAGGATCCTGACCTTGCAGCTTGGCACCCGGCTCGACGATGGCCCCGCAGCCAAACGGCATGTGCATAGGCCGTGCACCGAGCGCCCTGACGCAAACAGCACATGCAGCCTATGCATAAAGGATTCCGTGCCGGACACCACGCTGCAGCCCGCGTTGCACCAGCCACGCCGGGCCTCCTGCCGCCCCCCCCCCCATCCCGTGCCCGTCGACGGCCACATCTTCGGTACCCAGCGCTCCGCCATTTGCCCCACCACGCCGCGACTGCACCCAATGAAGAATACCGGTACGATCAAGCAGCACATCAGTCCTGGTCTGCTCGGCGCGTTCGTGAAGCAGCGACGGACAGCCCTCGTCAGCGCGCCTTTCTGTCGCCTCATGCTTTCGAGTCCGCCTCCGCCATGTCCTTCTCCAGCTGGTCCGCGATGGCCGCGATGGCCGCCGCCATGACGCCCGCGTCCACAGGCAGCAGCGCGTCGCCCGTGACGCCCACATCGGCCGCCGCCGCGGCGCCAGACGCCGACCCCGCCCCCGCCGCCGACCCCGCCTCGCCCTTGCCCGCCACCACCTCGCTCGCCTCCTTGGTCTGGCCGCCCTCGGCCTCGCCCACCGCCGCAGTGCCCAGCTTGCCCGCGCCCGCCTTGGCCCAGGGCGGCAGCAGCCGGAACCTGCGGGCGCACACAGCGGCACGGGCACGGACGCGGCATCATTGCCGTCGTGAGTGACTGTTGCGACACGTTCCTGCCAGCCGCAGCGTGGCCCAGGGCGGCAACGTGCGGAACGTGCGAGGGCACAGCGCAGCACGGGGTACGGCTGGGCAGGCGGAGGCCAATCGAGCCTCTCGCAAGCCGCAGCGACGCGCAACTGCGAGGGCGCCAGCTGGCCGCGGCGCACCGCAGCCGTGCGTGACTGCGAACGCACTACCGCATAACAAGCGCCTGGCCATGGCCGCGGCGCCTCTCTCGGGGAGCAGCGAGGGCGTGCAGTTCGAGCGGCGGGAGGCGAGGCTTTCAAGCGCGAACCCCCGCCCCGCCCTCGCGGCGCGGCGCACTTTGTAAAATCTTTGGCGGTGCCGTCGTTGCCGTGTGCGGCCATGTCGCCCATGCCGGCGGCCCAGAAGTTGCGCACGTGCAGCAGGAAGGCGCACGAGGCGTTGCCGTCGGCGGCCCTGCCGTCCAGAGCGAAGGCGTCGTGCAGGAAGAACGCTACGGGCCGCCGCGCAGGGACGGCGAGGACCTGCGCGGGAAGTGGGGGAAGAGGCACGGGAAGAGCAGATGTATGGGTGCGGGAACGGCGAACACCTGCCAGGAGGGCCGAGCGACGGGCAGGGGCTGCGGGAGGTGACCGCCGAGACGGCGGACGAGCGGCAGCCGCAAGCGCAGGGAGTGGGCGTGGCCTGTGGGGGCCAAGGCGGGGGTGCAGCGGGCCCGGCCGGCCGGCCGGCGCGCCCGGGCAGGGCCTGCATCGTGGGGAAGGAGCTGTTGGCTCGGCCCCAGCCGCCGTCCCTGCCGCCACCGGCTTTGCCACGGTCGTTCGGGACCTGGCCAGTGATTTGGAGTTACATGCAAATCGATGCTTGGAACACTGCTATGCTGCTTTGTAGCAGTACCGGCAGGTGACTGACTGCTACATAAGAGTCATTTTGTAAGCTGTCGTCGACTTAACAAGAGCGCCGATGTAAGATACGAGGGCTGCCGCTAGGCGGCTGGCTGCGAGGGCGCATCTGCCTCGCATGCCCTCGTCCACCCACCTTGCCGCGGTCGTGCGGGTGCGGGAACTTGGATAGCAGGTCGTAGGCCAGGATGGGGTGGCGGCTGAGCGTGCGGGTGGGGGTGGCCCACCAGGAGTTTTCCTGCGGGGCAGCATGACGGGGGGGCCAGCATGGGGGGGGGGGCAGCATGACGGGGTGCAGGGGCCAGCGGGAGGACGTGCGTGCATGCAGGTCAGGGCGCGTGCAGCGGCCGGTGGCAACGCGGCCCGGCAGGCCAGCTGGGCAACTGCCGCCTTGCCCTACCTAGCCCCTGCCCGTGTTCATCACTTTGGCGGCTAGCCAGCCAGCCCCTGGCAAACTCTGCCCGCCCGCACCTTGTCGGGTGAGACCCGGCTGGACAGGGCGTCGATGCGGCGCAGGCGGTGCAGCGCAATGTCGGCGCCGCCCTGCGGGGAGGGACCAGGAGGAAACCAGGGGGCGGGAGAGGTGAGGCCGGCAGGGTTCGTGCCCGTGTCCCTTCGTGCCGGGTTACCTTGGTGAGGAGCGCCCAGGCGGTGCGGCGCCCTACCTCGAGGCCATGCGCACACCCCCGCCCCCGCCGCACCCACCTGCGCCGCCAGGCACTTGTACATTTCCGGCCACCGGTGGCCGTACGCGTTGTACAGGAACTCCTGCCGCCGGACCGGACCGAACTAGCGTCAGGCGGGCAAGCGGAATGCCCCAACGGCCGGACCGGACCGCACGCGATGTACTGGACCAGCCCCTCCCGACTCGACACCAGCTCGAGCGTCAGGGCGAACGCAACGGGCCGCCCTGGCCGCGCCCGCCCCTTCTCCCCCCCCGCCTCACGGCCCCATCAGGGCCCCGGGCTCCCGGTGCCTCGCGGCCCCTCCAGGGCCCCAAGCTCCTGGTGCATGCTCATCCCTCTCCCCGCACCTGCGCGTCGCCCGCCAGCACCGCCACCGCGGGCGGCTCCTTACTGCCGCCGCACCCCGCGAGGCCCAGAACCGCGTGGGAGGACACCAGCGCCTGGTCATAGTGGTGGGCCAGGCTGAGGGAGGGGAGGGGGCAGAAGTGGGTGGCACGGGTGTTGGGGAGGCGACACGGGCATTGATGGATGGACACCAGCGCCTGGTGGTAGACTCGTAATCATGGGTCAAGCTGATGTGGAAGGGGCCAGAGGTGAGGACTAGACAAGTGAGAGGGGGCGGGGCGGCGACAGGGTAAATGACACGAGCGCCCGTCGTCGCGGACGAGACTGGATGTCACCACCTCCACCTTCACACCGTCCTCCATTTGCTATAACCCCCAGGCACGAACCCTGGCCTCCGCCCAGCCCGCTCCATCCCCGCCGCCCACCGCCCACGCAACCCGTTCGTGCAGGTCCCAGCCACTACCATGAGTGGTCCTTAGGCACGAACCCTGGCCCCCACTCCCCTTCATTCCCCCCGCCCCCGCTCACGGCGTGCGCTCCGGCAGGTCCCAGTTCACCACCATGAGCGCGCCCTTGGCCTGCAGCGCCTCGAACAGCGGGAAGCGCTCCAGGCCCATGCGGGTGGGGCGGTCCGCATACAGCAGCACGCCCGAGGCACCCAGGCCCATGTAGTAGTACACCTGCGGGGCGGACGGGGATCAGTTCCGTAATGATATGTATAAACATAGTCTAGGATTACTAAACGTGTTCCGGAACTCCACACGTGCTCGGCCGGACACGGCCCAGGCGCTGCGCAGCAGGACATCGCCGGCAGTGGCGGTCAACCCCAGCAGGTCCGCCGCACATCCAGGTGTGTTCCAGTGTTAGGTAGAACAGAACCCCGCACGCGGCACAGCACGCCCCGGGTAGAGTGGCGCGTCGGCCGTGCGCAGAAGGAATGCGGTTAGATGCGCCAGTGCGGAAGCGCGGCCCAGCCTGACCCGTGTGTGTGCAGCCGCAGGGTCATGCCGTGGGGCCACGCAGTTAAATGCTGCCAGCTTTGCACACACGATCAAAGCGCCCTTGCGCAGTTGTGGGGAGATGCTACCGGTGTGATTGTGTAGGTGCATGCGCACGAGTTTGCCACATGTGCGGGCGTGCCTCACGTGGTTGTGGGTAGGGCCTATACGATAGCGCCCATAGCAAAGCCCCTCACAGCCCGCCTTCCTCAGATGCTATCGTGATACGTATTGCATACCACACACGGTGCCGCCTCACATAGCAGTGGACGGTGGCGCGAAGGACCGCACCGGTATGATGCTACGTACATCATGTCTGTAACATGCACCTCACATACTGTCTACTATCTATCATGCCTCACATAGTTGTGGATGCGAGCCACGGTGGCGCGCAGGAAGTTCTCCCAGCGCGTGCCGTCCACGCCAATGGAGCGGAAGGGCGGCAGCACCGTCCACAGCGCGGGCGCCCCCGTGGTCTCCACCACGCTGGGCACGGAGCCGGCGGCGCGCGCGCCCGGCCCCGCGGCGGCGATGGTGGGGTCCATCGGCGGCATGGTGAGAAGGTTGCAGAGGCGCGCGGGCGAGGCGGGCAGGCAGAATGCGGCCTTGGTGCCGGGGTACGAGTCCTCGCTGATCTGCGGCGCCGGGGAGAGGGACAAGTGGAGCGGGAGGAGGCGAGAGAGACGTGTAGGATACTCATAAATGGAAGGCCACCTGCACCGGCCGTGCGCACGTACGCGAGGCCTCCCTCGGCGCTTTCAAGGCACCGCCCTCGGGGCCCTCGTGCTGCAGCCACCTGCAGACGCCTGCCCTCCGACCCACATCCCGGACCGCGCACTCTGCTGCTGCACGCCCTGCCGCGACGCGTACACGTGTGGGCCCACACGACCGCCTGCGGCTGCGCTACAAAGTGCATCGCAACACACGTGCGGGGGCACACACGCGCGTCTCGGGCATGGTGGCTGGGGGCTCGGCCGCAGCCGGCGCACCTTGAAGCAGCGGCTGTACTGGCTGGGGTCGAGCGTGAAGGTGAAGTGGAAGGGCCGCTCCTTGCCGCGGGCCGCCGCGGAGTTGGGCAGCCGCGCCACGTCCACGTCCGCGGTCACCGTGTAGCCGGTGAGCGACTCGAGCCGCAGCCGGGGCTGCCACCTGAGGGGGTGACACCAGGCGTTGTCGCTGGTGTTATCACTGCCGGGGCAGGGCGACCTCAGGCGCCACACGAGATGGGTACGCACAACACGATACGGGGTTGGGTAAGCACCACACCGGAAGCGCGGCGGGGAGGGGAGGGTGACGCCAGGCGTTGTCGCCAAGGCCACTGCCTGGGCGCCTCGCACAGCCCCGGCGCGTAATCTCCCTGTCCTGGTCCCGTCCCACCGTGCAGCAACAAGCAAGCGCGCTTGCACCCGGCCCCACTCCCGCGCAGGACCCACTTATCCGTGTCCACGGCCAACGCCACGGCCAGGCCTCTAGCAGACACCCCAGCCCGCTGCTGACCTGGCACCCCTCCAGCCCCCCTGTGGCCCCAGGCACCCACTTTTCTGTGTCCACGGCCATGGCCAGGCGGCCGCCGGAGTCGTGGCCCAAGTGCTCCAGCGATTCGGCCCAGGCAAAGCCGATGACGGCGTTGCGCTGCGGCGTGTGGCGGAAGTTGGGTTTTGGACCACGATTCGGGGTCAGGAAAAGGTTCATGCGACGAGTGGCGAGGACCAATAGCGGGTCGGGTTCTCGGGGAGTCGCTGGGGAATGGGTCGACGTGGTCGGTGGGCTGCGACCCACGGGCCCATCGTCGCATATGGCCCTGGCCGCTGCAGGAGTGCCACTCGCGCAAATGTCACAATGATCTTGCCTGGCTGCCCGAGTCCGGCGAGGTCGCGTTGTCGGGGGCTACGCGCTTCAGCCACACGTGCAGCAGAACCACCTGCGGGGCCGGGCCGGGGAGGGCCGGGACAGGGGGAGGGAGGCTGCGTGGGGGCGGCCTGCAAGCTGGTGATTGCAGGGGTGGTGCAGAGGTCCGGCGCATGGGCCCTGGCCCGGGTGCCTGGGCCCCCTGCGCTCTATCCGGGTGAAGCTTCGGTGGTATGGGTTAAGGCTGAAGGTTTCACGTTTGCAGCTCGCAACCCGCGTGCCGCCGCGGCCGGGGGTGAGCAATAATCACCCCTCACCCTCCATGACGCACGTAAGGGTGCGAGGGGAACTAAGGTTGGGTGCCCGCCCCCTTGCGAGCACAGCGGGTTGGCGACATGTGCGTGCGGGGCATGACAAACCCCCTGCCGCAGTCAACTCGCCTGCTCCCCGGCATCGCGTATCGGCGCTTTAGCATGCAGCTGCAGCGTGTGCACGCCCAGCTCGTCATGACCGTGGCTGAAGAAGCGGCCCCGATGATGCGCAGCGGACAGGGCGGAAGCACTCCCACGACCTCCTGCCGATCGCCTCTCAGCCAACGCTACATGATATAGCGTCAAGAAAACGGCAGCAGTTTGAAGTATCGACAGCAGCAGCGCACGCAGCTGCATTCGCGCGTCGCGCAGTCAAGGAACGTTATCAGCTAGTCATGTTCTAAAGATTACTTCTGCTGTTTACCGGCGACGAGTCATATGCTGTGCAGCAGACGAGTCGGAACAAAATGCCGAAAGTTGCCGTTGCAGCACTACCGGCACGCCAACACACACAACCCCCAAAACCCCCGTCATCCGCGCACAGCCCGTAGGGTTCCAGCATCGTGAGCACACGTATCTTGTACGTACGAAGTGACCATGCAGGATGTACAGAACTTTCACCATGCTACCAAAGACCAAAGCATTATGTGGCACAGCCGCACCACATCCATGCCGTTCCCCCGCCCCAGCCACCGCTGCGCTCTGCCAGCCAGTAGAACAGCCGCCAAAAGTGCATGGCGACCTTGATTGAATAAATAATGCCCCTCAACACACGCCACGCTTAAGGTTTCTGCCACCGCTCGTATCCGTCAGTACACGGCACGTATCAGCCACACCGGTCGTCGAGAGCCGGACTTCGTTGACGGACTTCAATAAATCGAGCACCAATGTTTGACCAGCAGCCGTCCCACCAGCACACCACCACCTCCAACCCGTGCCCGCAGCTTCTGCCAGCGCCGTGCCCTCCACACAGCACTCCGTCCCTGATCCTTCTCCCCTTGCACCACCGCCCCTCATCTCTTCTGGTGGTTCACGAACGCCAGCGCCACCCAGGCCAGCGCACACCAGCCCCCGAAGAAGGCCACGATGATGCCCAGCTGCTGCCACTTGTCGGTCTGGGTCAGGTTGTAGTACTCGAGGATGGGCGTGCCGGCTGCGGGGAGGGACGCGAACGGGTGTACAGGCAGCAGCTGGCGTCAGCGCCTGTCGGGTGCATTCGCACGGTGCGTACAGTGAGAGCGCGTGTGTCGGCTGTGTGGGCGTCTCTCTAGTACCACGACAGCGGGTTGCGCGCGTGCGCCTGCCCCGGCCTCGACGCGGAGGGCTTGCCGGGCGGCTTAGCCCAGCACACAGCGCAGCAGGAGGTGCGGCAACGAGTAGTCACGAGGCTGGGTGCGCAGCCATCCGAGCCCAGAGGCCAGAGGATGTGGGCCTGCATGTGCTGCGGCCTGAGCAGCCCTCCCAGCCCATGCCTCCTCCCCGCAGCACAGGGCCCAAGCCCATGCTCAGCCCATGCTTCCTCCCCGCAGCGCAGGGCTCTAGCCAGGCCTTACGCACCCAGCTCCGCGTCCCGGTGCTGACCAAACTGGTTGATCATGAGGCCCTGCGGGGAGGGAAGGGAAGGGGAAGGGAGGGAGCGCGCGTGGTGTTGCGTGAGCGCGGCGTGCGCTGCGCGCCGCGCGCCGTACACCCGCTGTACAGCGGTAGATCGTCCGACCACACACCTGCCAGCTGTACTTGAGCAGGTCTGCGTACGTCAGCCAGCGCCAGTACACCGGAATAGACTCGACCCTGGGGGCGGCGTGTGGAAGGGAGGGGAGCGGAGCGGCCGGGTGCCATGAGCGTGGTACGGTGTTGCGATGCGGCGCGCGTTGCGGCCGTGCACAGCCGGCACACACGTCTTGCTGGCGCCGAGGCTGCGCCGCTGCGCCCCGCGCAAACGAGCGCAAGTACGTGAAGCCGCCTCGCGCCGCACCTGATGAGGAAGCCTGACAGGAAGAGCATGACCGCTAGGATGGTGGGCACGGCGGCGTTGGCGACGTCCAGGTTGGGCGAGAAGGCGGCCACCATGTAGGCGATGACTGGGGACGGGCGGGGAGGGAAGGGGCAAAGTCTCGTATAGTACGTGTCAAACATCAATGCGCTGGCGTGTCGTGCGTGGGCCACATCCAGGTTGGGTGGGGACGATGACGGCCACGATGACCGGGACGGGGATGCGTTCCACGCTCGTATGAACGAACGATCACGCGAGCAGGACGTCACGCCGCACACGGCAGCTGCGCTGCGGATGCCGCATGTAGTTGGGAGGCGTCCCCGCCAGGTACCAAACGGCACCAGCACGACGCGGCGGGCGCGTGAGCCACGAGCGGACTTGCGTGGCTCCCGTTGCTTGGCGGCACTCACCCACTCCGTTGCTGAGGGTGGTCATGAGATTCAGCCAAAAGTACAGGAAGGAGCCTTGCAGCTGTACGCTGCGGGAGGGAGGCGCAGGAGGTGTGAGTTCGGTGTTACGGACGCGCCGGCAATCTCCGAACCAGGTGCTCGGGCCCACGTGGCTGCAGCAACCTTCGAGGCGCAGTGGGGCGCAGGGCCAGAGGCGAGCGCGTGCATGGGGCGGGGCGGGAGCAGGGGGCAGGGGCGCGGTGGGGGTGGGCGGGGAAGCAGGGCGGAGGCGCGGCCACCTTTGTACGGAAGGACCAGCGTGGAAGTTATTGGAGGGTACCAGAGAGTGGCCACCGTGGGCGGGCGTGGCGGTGCGCGCCATGGCAGGGGCTGCGGCCTTGCCCGTGCGCGTGTCGCTCTGGTGGGGTCGTGGCCTTCGCATCGCTCACCCAGGCTCAACCGCTCACCCAGGCTCACCCAGCAGGGCGGGTACACGGGGCGGTCCCTATTCCTAGCGTTTGATATTCTAAGTAGCATCATAGATCTACGCAGTCTGCTGAGGAGATTGGCGCGATTCCCATAGCTCACCCGTAAAATATGATGGCGGAGGAGCCTAGCCCCACTGTCCAGTTAAGCGTCAGCTCGTCCAGCAGCTGCGGCAGTTGGCGGTTGCAGAGTGGTTAGTTGGTTGGGCGGTTTGTTGGGGGGTTGTTGCGGTTGGACGGCTGAGCGCAGCAGCCGACCGGCCGTACGCCCCCAGCCCGCTGCCTTACCTTGTACAGCAAGTAGGTGGCGGGGCGGTACAGCCCATCGTGACGCTCCCGTACGTACAGCCCGCGCTCTGCGGCCGGGATCAGGGCAGGACGGGTCGACTGGTTCAGGGTTTAGGGTTTAGGGTTCAGGCAGTGCAGCCCCTGTGTTCCGCAACTCCAGCGCCACAGGCCATCCCACAGCAGCTATGTCCTATAGTGACTATAATATGCGGTATCATCAATTGTTTGTGTTTATGCTGACCCACCCGACATGATGGCCGGCACGTAGGCCACCGCCCCCCAGGCGGGCTGCGCGACGCACAGGTACATGAGCGCGGCCATGGAGGGCACGTTGGCGGCTGGGGGTGGAGGGGAGGCAGGGGAGAGGAGATCAGGTTGGAGGAGCGTGGGGCAATCAGGTTGAAGGGGTCGACGAGGGGGGCGGAGGTGGTGGCCAGCGCTGCAAGGGGACGTGGCCGTCCCCCAAGTCCACAGCCCCGCAGCGCTGCGGCTCACGCTTGAAGTTGTCTCCTATCCCGAAGTAGAGCGACATGATAACCAGCTGGGGGGATTGGCGGGGAGGGGGAGGGTGACAGCTTAGGCCGTGCCTTCTTCTGTGACCCTTCTCTTACTAACTCTGTAACAACTCCTCTCCCTCAAACGTCGCCAACCCAGCTGCCGACTTGAATGCCAGCCGGTGCCAACCAACTAAAGACGAACCAACCAACCAACCAACCAACCAGGCCTACCGCGAAGATGATCTTGTCGAACAGCCGCGGCCCCAGGTAGTCCATGACCTGGTAGTTGCGGGTGGTGCGGTACTGTGGGGGAGGGGAGGGCGGGGGAGGG
>BDDC01000002.1:220836-283805 GCA_001662425.1 Chlamydomonas sphaeroides
AGGGGGTAGGCCGGAGCAGAGGAGAGGAGGGGTGCGGGCTGTGGGGCTGCAGGGAGGGTAGGTTGGGTGCAGCATGCGGACTGCAGCAGCTGGCCGGCAGGGCGGGGCCGGAAGCGAAACAAAGCAAGCGCGTGATGCGGCGCGTGCGGAGCAGGACGAACGAGAGGCGCATTGGCAGGGCGGCCTAACGAAACGTGACGATCATAAACAAAGCAGTGCATCCAAGTTTGTCGCAACACATCGTGTCATCGACACAGCACGGTCCGGCGGGGCGGCCGCCAGTCGCCGTTTTGTACGCTGCCGAATACCGGTACGTGGCGTGTCGTGACGAGCTGAGGTTCACCTTGAGCAGCATGAGCAGGCTCCACCACCAGGGCGTGACGTACTCCTGCGATCCGCTCAGCCGAGACACCGCCGCTACGCAGCCGCCGCCGCCCTCCTCGCCGCCCATCGCCGCCAAGTCCAGCCGCCCAAACGACTGCGACGGCGGCAGCCCCCGAGGCGACGCCAGGCCGACGCCGCCCTCGCTCGTGCCGTTGGCGGCGGCGCCGTTGGCGGTGGCAGAGCCGTTGGCGAGGGCGGAGGCGGAGGCGGCGGAGCGCAGGCTGCGGCCGGCGGCGGAGGTCTGACGGGAAATGGCGGCGCGGGCCTGGGCCTCCGCCAGGTAGCCGTCGAGCTGCTTGGCGGACTCCTGCGAGTGGGGGGAGGGGCGACCACACAGCAGCGGGTCAGCGTCGCGGGCAGGTGAAGCCACCGGCTTCCTTCGCCGTGCGCCAGCTAGCAGGGCCTCTCCTCCCGCGCTTTGATAAGCGCCTGGCGCCTTGAAGGTCAACAAAGGCAGAGCCATGGGAGCCAACCATGTGGCCCATGTGGTCGCACGTACGCTCCATCAGGCCCGAGCGCCTGCCACGTCCGCTCTGGCCCCCTCCGCCCGCCCGCCCGCCTGCGCCAGGTCGCTGCGGGAGGCGGCGCTCCCACCGTGCCTGCCCTGCACCTGGCCCTGCACCTGGCCCTGCATCCACGACCCTGCCACATTCCCCTCTGCCCCCAACCCTGCCATGCACCTGCGCCAGGTCGCTGCGGGAGAAGGCGTCGCCCAGCGCCCCGCTGCGGCCTTCGCGGTCCGCCTGCGGGAGGGGGCGGCAGGCGGGCAGGCGCAGCGGGGATGGCCTTCCTGAAGCTCATCCACGATCAGACCGGGCGGAGGCTCGACGACTGCGCAGAGGTTGTGGCGGCGGCGCTGGAGCCTGCGCCATGGGAACTGCGGCGTACGGCATTGCTACTGCCACCACGTGGCCCCCGCCTGCGCCCCTTGCCTCGACGCCAAACCCTCGTTCCAACACGTGCGCATGTGGGCAGCGCCTAATAATCTACACACGCTCCACACCTGCGTCAGAAAATCCATGAGCCATTCGGCGAGGTTCTCTCCGTAGCCCAGCGGCCGGCAGCCGCACACCTGCATGCCATGGGTGCCAGCCTCCTTGGTACGGTTGTGCCACTTGCCGACGACGGTTACGTGTCTTGCCAATGACAGCACATGGTATTCTATCACACGCTACCGGTACGCAGACTTGACCCGAGCCGGTAGCCGCATACCTGGGTCAGGTAGTCGGAGGCAGCCACGCCTGCGGTGCGGCGGGGAGGGCAGGGGAACGCGTGGGCCAGGCGCAGGTGGCGCACAGGGGCACAGGGGCGCAGGTCCGACCGCTGCGCAGAGGCGCGCACACGGCCACCCGTGCGAGGTAGGATAGGTAGGATGGGGGCGCCGGTTCCACGCGGAGGACCCTGCTGGCACAGGCCACGGCTCTGGGACCAGCACCACACTGCCACGTAGCACCATACTACCACGTGGGCGTCATGCACGTGAGCTGCACATGCCGGTACGTGCGGGCGTGCGCCCGACCGCACGTGTCGTTGCAGCGCAGCAACTGCCGCTGGCACCATGCGGCCCAAGGTGCACGTTGTGGCCCGATGGCCGCAACCATGGCCCGCTACCTTTCGCGGTACGGGGGTACAACATATTCCTATCGTAAGGCCTTGTACCCATTGCAGCTGTGCGCCGAGCTCACCCGGCGGCCCCAGGTACACGGTACGCCCCGAGGCGAGCACCATGACGCGGTCGAAGAGCGCGAAGCAGGCGGAGGAGGGCGAGTGGATGGTGGCCACGATGGTGGTGCCGTCGGCCGCGAGGCCCTTGACCGTCTGCATGGCCTGTGGCGTGAGGTGGGGCAGGGATGGGATTGGCGGCAGGAAGGGGGAGGTAGGTGGAGGCAGGCACGGGGGAACGCGGGGCTTGCAGCGGAGGGGTAGCCGGGCGGTGCACCACCGGGCCGCACGGGCACCGTTGGCACAGTTGCGTGCCGCCGCCCCCACCCCCTGCCAGTCCCGACCTCAGCCCCACGGGCGCGGCACCCACCTCGAGCGCCGTGAACGAGTCCAGGCCGCTGCGACACGAAGGGCGGGGCAGGGGCGGTGGGAGTTGGAGCACGCCAGGCGGCGGCCTCCGTGCAGACCCCGGCCGTCACGCCGCTGGCCCCTGGACGCTGCCCCCTGGCCCCTGGCCCCGGGCTCCAAGCTGCACTAACCCCATCCTTCCAACCCGGCTCTTGGTGCTCTACGCGTCTGCGTCCCGGACCAACGGCGTGCAGTCCCTATTCAGCCCCCTATTCAGCCCCCTCCTCGGCCCCCTCCTTGGGATCCCTCTTCGGCATCCTCTTCGGCCCCCCTCTTCGGCCCCCTCCTTGGGCCCCCTCCTCGACCCCATCCTTGGTCCCCCTCGTCGGCCCACTCTTCGGCCCCCTCCTCGGCCCCAGCGCTCCTCCGTGCGGCCACGGGTGGTCCGCACCTGGTGGGCTCATCCTGAGGGGGCACGGACGGCGGTGGCAAGGGTGGGGTGGGTCGACTGTGCCACGTTGCAAAGCAACCCCGGCGCCTGCCGCACGCAATGTGGCTCACTCGGCAACTCCCTCCTCGCCCCCCACCGCCTCGCCCCAGCCACCGCCTTACCAGGAAGAGCACCGAGGGCTGGGTGATGAGGGCAATGCCCACGTTGGTTCGCTTGGCCTGGCCGCCGCTGATGCCGCGCTTCAGCGGCGAGCCGATGCGCACGTCCCTGGGGGCCAGGGGACGAAAGAGGGGAGAGGGGTTGAGGAAGGAGGTGCGGCGGCAGCGGGGTGAGCGCGAGGCCAACACGCACACGTCCCTTTGCGGCCTAGGGGGCCACAGCGCGCGAGGATGGCGATGGGCGGAGAGAGGGTCGCCCCAGCCGCCAGTGCCCTCCACCTGCTCGCCGCCCTCCTGTTGCCCGCCCCACCTGCACTTCTCCAGCGCCAGCACCGCTACCAGCCGCTCCACCGCCTCCCGCTTGGAGTCGAGGTGCTCGCTGAGTGGCCTCTTCAGCTCCGCAGTATACAGCAGCATCTCGTACACCGTGAGCGTGTCAACCAGCGTGTCTGTCGTACGGGAGGCGGCAGTACGGCGTATGTACGGCACGAAGGCGGGCAGTGCACGGTGTAAGAATGCATGGAACACTGTGTGCGTGTCCACCAGCGTGCCTGCGTGTGTTGTACAAGGGGGGAGACGCTGCCCTCGCCACCGCCAAGCTGGGCTATCGCCCGCATGCGGGGCCCGCCCACGCCCCTGCGCGACACGCCACGACCCGCAACGGCCTTCGCAGCATCAGTTATGAAAAGGGTGGCAACCTTAACGACGCAACATTTATGTCCCGCCCTGTCTCCTCTTTGGGGTCGAAGCAGCTCACCAAACTGCTCCACGTATCCGGTGTACCGCCGCAGGAAGCCCCGCGTGGGCGTGTTGTGCCCGAACAGCAGCGTGCCGCTGGTGGTGCCCTGCGTCTTGCGGCCGGACAGCAGGTCCTGCGGTAGGGGCGGGAGGGCGGAGAGGGGTGGGGAGGGGCGCCACAGGGGTCTGGAATGGGGTTTGGCACGGGGCAGAGGAACGGCACAGCGTGCCCTGCGTCTTGCGGCCCAGCAGCAGGTCCTGGGGGAGCGGGAAGGGGGTTGTGGGGGGCGACTCGGCCCGGCCTGGCCCTGTCCGCCCCCGCCCGGCCCCGCCCGGCCATCCAACGCAGCGCCCGCCCGCGTCAGACCGGCGCTCCTTCGGCTCCCGGGGCCCAGCACGGCCCTTGCTCGGCCACCAGGGGCGGGCTCTAGGCCTGAGTAACTTGTCCTCAGCCCCAGCCGGGTGTGACGAGGAATTGGTAACATATAGGCCGGGTGTTTCCCAGTGTCAGGTAGAACAGAACCCCACACGCGGCACAGCACGTGTGTGGGGGCCCCAGCACCGAGCCCACCACGTCAAACCCCAGCCGGGTGGGTGCGCCCGGGCCCCGGCCGCGCTCGCGCACCAGGCAGCTCGCGCCAGAAAAGCCCCGGCCGCTACTGAAGGCACACCGGTAGGGGTGCCGAGTTGCTGGGAGCAATCAACCCTAGACAGCCCGGCGCACCAGGAAGGTCGTCTTGCCGGAGCCGCTGGGGCCCATCTGCACAACAGGAAGGGGGCAGCCGGCAGAGGAGGGCCCGCCCGTCAGCAGCGGCAGTACCAGCAGCAGCAGCAGGGTGTGACCAGCTCCTTGCGACGGAGCATGGAGGGGTCTGTCCGGGAGAGTTCGCGAGCTGGCGCGGGCCTCAGAAGGCCTGGCCCGCGGCCTGTCACACACAGGGGGCCTGACCCAGCACAACGCCGCAGCCCGGCTGCTCCAGCCAGGCCGCCAGGCCCCGCTGCTGCTGCCCTCAGGGTACTGCCCTGGAGGGGCCTGCCCCTGGGGGCAGGGAGCCGAGCAAGGCACCGGGGCCAACAGGGCTGTGCGGCGCGCTACCAGGGCCGCAGCTGGCGCGCCGCGTGCCGCTGCCGCGTGTGTGTTTTGTTTCCTGTTTTGGCCCCACTGGCCACCGCGCCACGCCGGCGCACCACCGCGGTCATCTGCGCCGGTTCAAACGCGCCAGAGATGCTGTTGAGCAGCTGGACGGTAGTGCCTTTCTTGCTGTTGCTGGGCACCGTGTAGGATAGGTCCTGTGGCATAAGAGGGGGCCGGGTGCGGGCTGCGGGAGTCGGTGGCCGCATGAAGCGATGGATGGAGGTCGCCACGCTTGAAACCCCCGGTGAGTGACCGGCACCGTTTGCAGCGTGGCCACGAGCAGCTTGCCTTGAACACGATGCGCAGACGCCTGAACGCCGTGGCGCTGGCGCTGGGCCGCGACGCGGATGTGACATCGTCTTCGCCGCGCGCGACGTCTACGACGCGTGCCACAGGCGGCGTGAGGGATCCCGCGAGGTCTTTCTGTCGTGACTCGTGCATCTCGAGCGCGCCTGACGGTTCGCCCATTCTTCTTCTTCCGTCGCGCGTCGAAGGAGACCGAGTCAAGGCAGCATCACTAGTGGTAGAAATGCGACGAGGTGGTGAGTCGTGAAGGTGGTTCGTGCGGAGAACGGGTTACTTGGCGTAAGCGATTACGGGAACGCACCAACGCGTGCGGAGCGGCCGTGCAGCACTTGGAGGCTAGGGCGGGTCTAGATTGCGCGAGTGGGCTGGAGACAGGAAGGTTCATAGGCGGTTTCACAAGGTGAGGAAAGGGTGCGTCATTGCCACGAACCGTAGCCGGTCCGTCGTCAGCCCCCGAACGTTCCCGACCTGTGAACACCTGGCAGGCAGGGGGCCAACGCGCTCGGCAAGCACGTTGAGCCCCGAGCCGCAACAATCCATGAATACCTGGGCGGCGCAACCACTTCGCGTTTTCACCCTTGCGTTGGCAGCACAGGGCTCACGGCAAGTACATGTCACAGCGCCTAAGCAGGCCGCACCACGCCGCCGCACGCCGCACGCCGCCACCGCCACCGCTACACCTCGCCCCGCCCCACGGCCGCGCCCGACCCGCCGGCCGCCGCGCCGCTCCTCCCGCCTGCATCGCCACGCACCGCGTCCGAACCCCCGTCCCCGCCCCCCGCCCCAGCCCCAGCCAGCAAGGGCGCCTGCTCGCCCCACGCCCCATCGCCCCCTCGCGTCCCGGCCCCACCACCGCCACCGCCCTCCACACCCACTCCACACCCGCCAACAAAGCCCAGCGCCTGCGCCCCTCCAAGCGCCCCGCCAACAGCCGCCCCTCCCAGCGCCGCCCCTTCCAGGTCGTACCCCACACCGTTCGCCTCCACGGCCGCTGACCCGGCCACAGCAGCGGCGCCGGCGCCCCGCCGCCGCCGGGCCCCCGAGCGCCAGGCGCCCGACAGCGCGGCGGCGGTGGTGCGGTGCGAGCCTGCCTCCAGCTCCTGCGGTCCACATGGGGGCAGAGGAGCGGCGCGCACAAGGTCGGATGCGCACGAGGGAGGTACAAGTGGGAGCGCGCGTGCGAGCAAAGTGCGGTGTGCGCAAGCCAGCATGCTTCGGGCGCAGCTTCCCCTTCCCCTCCTCCCCCTCCTGCCCCTCCTACCCCTGCCCGCCCTCTTCCCCCTCCTTCCCCCACCTGCAGGCTCTCCGGCTGCGGCGCCCCCTTGGTCTCCGGCAGCAGCACCACCAGGCAGCCGGCGGTAACCGTGACGGAGCCCATGAGCCAGAAGGGCAGCGCGGGCATGCCTGGGGGCGGGGCGGGGAGGACGGGGGAGTGGGAGGAGCGTGTGTTCGTTTCAAGTCGAGTAACACGCAAGTGTGTGTATCGGGCAGCGCGACGGAGCCCGTAGGGCAGCGCGGGCAGGCCTGGGGGGAAGGAGGGCGGGGGGCCTGAAGGGCGACGCAACAGGGAGCACGCCGCTGTTAGGCAGAGGGAGGTGTCCCGGCACTCGAGCCCGGGCGCTCCACGAAGCTCCGCCCGCCCCTTCGCGCACCCGTGGCCGAGCCCAGCAGGAACACGAAGGGCGCCGCCACGCCGCCCACACGAGCGCCCTGAAGGTGGCGGACGGGGAAGGAGGCAGGGGGCAGGCAGGTGGCGGGGCCGTGTCGGCGTCACGGGAAGCGACATCGTGCTGTAATATCGGATCTTGTTGGCAAACTGCCACCATGAATCGGCATCCCTCCATGCGATGCCTGCTACACCTTTCGCTTTCGACAGCGGGCGGCGCACCCGGAGCAAGGTGCCGCATAGCCCATCGCACATCGCCCATATGATCACAGCAGTGTCAACATACATGTGACAGTGTGCCGCTGCCGTGACATGCGTATCAGCATAGAATACGATGCGACCTGCACAGCTGCGAGCTGCCGCACCTGGAATATGATGCCGCACAGCAGCGAGCGGGCCGAGGTGGGGAACACTTCTGCGCAGTACACCACTGGGGGTGGGTGTGGGAGGAGGAGCCGGCAGGAGGGCACTGAGGCTGAGGGCGGGGGCAGAGGAGGGGAGGGGCCGCGGCGGCAGCTGGAGGCGCGCCGCCAGCCAGGGGACCCTCGGCGCTGCCTCACCCAGCACGCTCCAGGCGCCGGAGCAGCCGAACTTGCCCAGCATCGCCAGCAGCACCTGCGGCCATGGGGCGCGGGGTGGGGGCAGGGAGCGGCGGAGGGGCTTGGGGCAACGGAGCGTGGGCCGGGAGGGACGGCCTGTCATGACCCACATCATGATCCACATCATGACCCACATCATGACCCACATCGGCCCAAGCCCCAGTCGACCGCCAGCGACCGCAGTCATCCGCTACCTGAGCGCTGGACCGCCCTCACGCCGACCCGCACCTGCAGCACCAGGGCCGTGCCCCCCACCCCCACGCCCACACACTTATACACACACACGCCCCTCGCACCCCCGCCCGCCCCCACCTGCAGCACCGGCATGCCGCCCGCCAGGCCGCAGCCGATGCAGGCGGCGCCGCTGACGGCCATGCCGCCCAGCACCAGCGCGGTGCGGCCGGTGCGGTCGATGAGAGCGCCCACCACAGCAGCAGCGGGCGCCTCGGCCAGCGAGATGAGGAAGAACGACAGGTACAGCGAACCGGGGATGTACGACAGCGCGAAGCCGATGCCGTAGTAGGCTGCGAGTGCGAGTGTACGGCAGGCGGCCGGCGGGTTTTGGGTAGGAGGCCGAAAGGACAGGGCCATGGCGGGCAGGTGCTAGGGTTCAGAGTGGATGGGGAGGGCCACGCGACGCAGTGCCACCCACGCGCGCACCGCGTGTAGCGGCATAGCGCACAGCTGCACACGCATTCAACAGCATGCAACAGAGCAGACGCAGTCCCGAGCTCCCCTGGCGGCGGCACCCACCTAGGACCAGGGTGCACAGTGCGAAGGACAGCACGCCAAAGTAGCGCAGCACGAGACGGTGAGTCAGCACGTCCGACAGCCGTTGGTGGTTGTCGTGCGGCGATTGGGGCTTGCAGGTGGTGGTTGCTGAGGTGGCAGCGGCGGTGACGGCGCCGGCGGCGGCCCCCGTGCAGGCGCTCGCCACCAGCGCCCCCCGCTGCAGCGTCGCCGCCTTGTGAACCCAGCGGTGCGGCGGCGCCGCCGGCCAGTCCGACTGCTGCTGTGACGGCGGCGGTCCGGCGGCAAGCGCCGCTGAGGAGCACTCCTCAGCCGCCTTCGAGGCGCCGGCGGGCCGCAGCAATGACACCCGGTCGTCACCGCTGGCGTCAGCGCCGTCGCATGCGCCATTGACACCGCCGCCGCCGCCATTGATGCCGCCCTTGCCGCCCTTGTCGCCTGCGCCCCCGCCGCCCCAGCCGTAGGCGCTGTCGTCAGAGACCGCGCACTCGCCATCCCTGCCGCCCTCCGGGCTTGCCCCCACTGCCGCCACCTTCCCAGCCCCCGCCTTCCCCTCCTCCGCAGCGCATCCCTCCTCCGCAGCGCCCTCCTCGCCCGCCAACGCCGCCTCGATCGCCGCCGCGCTCGACTCCGGCCCCTTCCGGCCATTTAGCGCCGCCATCCGGGCCAGCGCCGCCGCCGCGTCGGCCCGCCGGCCCGCCGCCGCCAGCCAGCGCGGCGACTCGGGCACCAGCGGCGCCGTGGCCAGGAAGGCGGCTGCCAGGCCGGCGGTGATGAGGGTGAGGGCGCGCCAGCCCGGCACGAGGGCGGCGAGCAGCGCCAGCAGGCACTCTTGGGAGGGCACACAGGCAGGGAGCGGCGGGGCGGGCGGGGCGTATCAGGGCGTGCTTAGCAACGCCGGAAGACAAGCTGGGGGCAGCACGGTCTGCGGCGGCGGATAGGGCGGGGAGGTTGGCGGCCGGCGGCTAGGCGCCGAGGCGGCTGGCGGGCGGTCGTCGAACGGCGACGGGCAGTTAGCGCCAGTTTCGTCCGCACCTCCCGCTATGAAGAAGGACTGCGTGAGGATGCCCACGCGGCCGCGGTAGTCTGGCCCCACCTGTCGAGAATGGCAACAGCAGGACCAGGCGGGGCGGGGCGGGGCGGGGAGCCCAGACCCGGGGCTGTCAGCGCAGCTAGCGACTAGCCGGAGTTGGCAGCGCCGGTTGAGGTGGAGGGCGAGGCGCGCCGCGCGGTTGGGAGGGCGCTGTCGGCCGCAGGGCCTGATGCATTCCAGGCCTTGCCCCAGCCGCCAGGTGTCCCCCAAGGGGGAGCACCGTGTGGGCCCCACCACCCACACCGCCAAGCGCCGGCGCCCCAGCAGCCGCGCCCACTGCGGCGCAGTGCGCAGCTTTGCACACCATCGCCCCCCACCGCACCAGCTCCGTGACCAGCACGACCTGCGGGGGGAGCGGGGAAAGCCGGCGGCGTGTCGGGTCGGGTGGGGTCGGGTGAGGCCGCAGTAGCTTGCGTGGCTGCAGGGGGGCGCATGTTATGGCTGGGCCGCCAAGTCCCGCCGGGACCAGCGCCAGCGCTTGGCGTGCCAGCCCCCAGCAACCCGACCCACGCGTCCCTGGGACCCATGTCCCGGCTCGTCAAAGCCAGGTCCCCATTCCCGTGGCTCGCATTTACATACTGTACGTAGACCACGACGGTACTCACGTCCGCTATGGCCATGCCCTGGATGGCGGCCGCGCCCGCCACCCGGAACACCGCGTGCAGCCAGAAGGACGGCGCCAGCGCCTCGCCCGCGGTGCACAGCACGCCCAGCGCGGTGCAGCCAAACATGCTCAGCCGGCGGCCGCGCGCGTCGGACAGCGCGCCGAAGGCGGTGCCGCCGGCGGCCAGCCCCACAAAGTAGATGGCATTGAGCAGGCTGACGAGCCACTCCTTGCCTGCGGCAGTGAGGCGAATGATGGCGCTCAGGTACAGCACGCGGTGCAGGGTTGAAGTGGGCGGGGCAAGAGGTGTCGATGGAATCGGCTGCAGTTCCTGCCTACGCGCGCGCAAGCGGCCGTGCGCCGTGCGCCCCTGCCGTACAGTACGATATACGACAGATACCGTACTGTGACGTTCTCTTGGCATGACGTACCGCAAGTCAGGCCGTACGTGGTGAGCAGCGAGGAGCCCGGGTGGGTCCAGAGTGTGGAGCCGGGCGGCAGTGCGCAGAAGGCCTCCCGCAGCTCGGCTGGGGGCAGCGCCGCCGCCGCGGCGCCGGGCGGCGGGAAGGCCGCGGCGCGGAGGGCGCTGCAGGCAGATGGGGCTTGGGCGGCGACGGACGCGGAGGCGGCGAGCGGGCCGTCGCTGGCGGCGGCGGTGACGGACGCGCATTGCCACTGCCCCCCGACGATGGGGTCCTGAGCTGTGAACACCTGGCAGTCAGGGGGCACAATTGGGTGTGGGGATTGAGCGCTATCGCGATAACCACACGTAACTGATGGGGCGTGGTCGGGCGACGCGGGCGGTCTTCTGGCGGGGTGGGTGCTTCTACCGTGCCGGGGAGGTCGGCGGGGTGTGGGTGGTTACGCCGCTCGTGCCCGTCGCTGCGACCGATAGAGGGCGAAGCGCGCCGTACCATCGTCATGAGGATGCTCGCCATGGCGATATGCGATAGCGACGCTAGGCAGAGGTAGACCAGCTGCGCGCGCCCAAATGCGCCAACGCGCTCGGCAAGGACGTCGTCAAATGAGGGAACCGTCATGGCTGATTCGCTATTCACGATAGTAGAGTTGACTTAGGCTTGCGGGGGATGTTGAAGTCGCGCGAGCGACAGCGACTCGCATGTCGCCAGATTTCGTTGACGCGCCGACACGCTGATGTGTGCCGCAAGCGGAGTGTACATGTCAAGCCGTGTTGACGCGGGGCCGCTGTTGCAGTCGCGCGGTGGGCGGGCTCAAGGAAACCGCAGCAACCTCCGGACGCCGTGGCGAACGCGGCCGAACCCGGCCCTACCCGGCCCCCCGCCCCCTGCACATGCACACGCACATGCTCCCTTTACCTCTTCTGTACCCTTGTGTGCCGCTGCTATACTCATGTCGTGACCTGTTGCGGGCTATCGAAAACCAGCCATACGGCGTCGTGTGGCTGCAGGCCCAGGGCGCGCCCACATGACGAGGAGCGGATGGTGTGCCGCGAAGGGCCGCGACTGAGGCCCAGGGGAGGGGACGGACATCGGAACCCCCTACCGTGTAATACTGGTGTTATACACTGTCAATTGTCACTTTCCAAAATGCAGAGACTTGCGCCGTTCTGGCGGCACATTCCGTCAAGCGGACTGACGCCAGCGCGCGCTCCCCTTTCCCCGCTGCACTCCACCTACATCCACTCCGCCACGCCTGTGACCCTTCATCCATGTTGCTTTTCTCCGTGGTGCCCGAGCGTGCGCTGACATCCGCGGCCCTGCCCACGCTCAAGGCTCGACACCCCCAAACGCCCCGCCCACGTGCCCGCTGTCCTGCCGCCTGCCTCGTCGCCCCAAGCCCCGTCGCGGCCCGCTGGTGAGGCGGCTGGGGGCGCGGTACAATCCTATTTCTCCTTCCCGTTGGTAGTAATCTTGATCTCCTATCTCCCCGGCGGCTCTCTTGGCGCTGAGCACCTAGGCAGCTGGCATACGGAGGGATGGCGTCACCAGCTATGCCCAGGAGGCTCCTGGCTACGACGACACCCCGCTTGCCAACCTACCCGGTCGGCATCCCGTGTAACGGTAGTCATCCCGTGCACCTGGGCCGCATAACCCTACGCACAGTATGTAGCACGTGTGGCAGCGGCCCCCGTTGCCCCCGTCGCCCAGGCCTGGGATGCCTGCCTCCCCTCGCCGCGCAGGCAGGAAGGGGATGAGAGCGCTGGCGCTACCGTAGCGCAGCAGCACACGGCGCCAGGCGGTCGCGCTGCCGGCCGCTGGGTGCTAGATTGCGCTGCAACCGTAGCACACGTTGAAACCCCATCCGTGCAGACCCCGTGGCCCGAGCTCTGTGTCGCCGCGGCCTCAGGGCCCCCCCCTTGCGTCCCTGCTGCCGGACGGGCCGTTCGAGGTGTGGGGGGAGATGGCGCGTGTTGTGGCAACGGCCCCCACACACGGCGTGGGGAGAGCGACCTGGTAGCGCACTGGCTGGCGCAGGTGGGAAGGCGGCAGGCAGGGCAGCGCAAGGGATGGCCTCCGTGACCGCCTACTCCTGCAAACTGCTCAACCCCACGGGCCGCAGCCTCACGTACTTTGAGACACTCGACCCCCAAGTCCCCTACATTTCTGCGACCTCCCGTACTCCCGCCCGCCCAACCCAACGCCCTACGGCGCACATGAGCGCCAGCTCAAACATGGCGTTGAAGAAGTTGGGGAAGTCCTCGGGGGGGGGGCGGGGGAGGACAGGGGAGCTGGGGGATAGGTGTAAGGACCACCGGTGGGTGTGGGTGCGGTCCAGGTTGGGTGCGTGCGGCTGCCCAGCTGGTGCGGGGTGGGGGGGGGAAGCGCCCGGCTGCAGCCTCGCTCACAGCAACGCCCGGCGGCCTGTGCCCCACAGTGGCCCCTGGCCACCTTCCCCAGGCCACCTCCCCCACCGCCCCTCCGTCCCCACCATGCACGTCAGCCCCTCGGTGTCGTCCAGCCAGTCCCGTCATGGGGGTGGGGGTGGGGGGCGGCAGAGGGGCGTCGTGACGATGGGTGTGGGGCGCAGGGCGATGGCCCGGCGTTGCCCGCCTGTGTGCCCGTGTCCTGGCCCTGCCCGCCCCCTCCTCGGCCCCTCCTCCCTGCCCGCCCCCTCCTCGGCCCCCCACACTCCCCGAGGGGTCGTGGTCGGGGTCCGGCTTGAGCCCGTACCGCGGCAGCAGGGCCTACGCAGCGGCCCTGGAGAGGGGGTGCGCGGAGCGGGGCGCGGAGGCGGACATGGTGGGCAGCTTGCAAACTCTGCCGACGACCCATGCTCCCTGGAGAGTATTTGCGGTAGCGGCTGCCTGTGGCGGCCGCAGAGCTGGGGCCCGTGCGTGCAGGTTGTATCCACCCAACAAAGGCACGCCGCGGCTCCTGTGCTCTCCCCTCCACTCCCTTCCCCCCAGCTCCCCCCCTCCCGCACCAGCGTGACGGTGTGATCCATAGTAACTTGGCAGGCCCCATGCGGTCCTTGAGCACTGGGCCAGTCTGGCCGCGGCCGGCCACTGTGGCCAGCACTTCGGCGATGTACACAATAAGCTGTTATGGAATAGAGATATAGCTGACACTAATAATCCGTGGGCTGCGTCCTATAATAGACGTCGAGGATGTTTGCCAAGAAAGTCTTCACTGCCCGCGCATTCAGCGCTTTAGCCCACGAGGACATTTCGACGATGTCTAAAATGTTCGTGTCATGGCCCGGTGCGTTCGCCATCTGCGGCAGCATGGTGGCGGCCAGTCAAGTCTATACGGCGATGCAGCTGCGGCTCATCGACAACAAGGTGGACGCGCTGGACACCAAGGTGAACGCGCTGGACACCAAGGTGAACGCGCTGGTTACCAAGGTGGACACGCTGTCTGGCCGAATTCTCGCGCTGGAGCAAACCATGACCTCGGTGAACGGCAAGCTGGACGCGCTGCTGTGAACAAGCGCGTCCAGCTTGCCGTCCATCGAGGTCATGGTCTGCTGCTGAACAAGAAGTAAGGTGAGCCGGACTGTGGGTTGTTGCTGGGGAAGGGTATCCATAGTCCGTGGTCCTTATTTTCGTCAAAGGTTCAACGCGAGTCTGTGCATAAGCGGGCCCTGGGCGGGCCCTGATGAGCTGGCCCTGGGCTGGCCCTGGGCTGGCGTGGCGGGCAATGGTGGCTAATCGGCAACGCGCTTAGCGACGTGAGGGTGCGGGTTGTGCGCCGCGGCGGCCCGTCAACGGTCCAGAGTGTTTCCCACCCCTGCAATTCAACCCTGCAACCCCTTCCCTCCCCCAATTGTTTGTCACTGCACATGCAGTTGAGCGCGTGGCGTAGTGGTGGTGCCCGGGTCGTGCGGCGGACAGTGGTGAGGCGCAGGCAACACCCACAGTCGGACAGTGGTGAGGCGCAGGCCACACCCACAGTCGCTCCTCATCTATGACGGAAGTGCGGAGCTGGATTTGGGAGAGCTCTTACCGGCGGGTGGAGGCCTGTGAGCGGCGGCGGAAGGTGGCGCGACGGATGACAATCCTGCCGCTGCCCCCATGACCGCTGCCTTGCTGCTCCGCCAATCAGTGCTGCATCAAGCCGGCAGGCGGCAGTGCGTGATTATATCTGCTGCTTGCAGGATGGCCCACCTCATTCATACTCAATAAGTAGGCGCACATAGCATAGCGCTAGCATGGTTAAGCACAAGGTGCTCGCGTGGAACACCGTACGCGGCGGATGGCGGCGGATACGTGTGTTTGTGTGAGGGGGGAAAGAGACAGGGTTATTGATAATGAACTAGCGAGGAGGCATGACACTCCCCCTCGAAGTCGGTAAGCTGTTGAGCGCAGTGGGGTGCGGGGTCGAGCAACCTGGCTGCGTCTGTGGTTGTGGGGCCGCACGTGGCCTAGTTCGTACAACCTATCGTTAGCATTGGCGTGCCGGGCGCCAACGCGTAGGCCCTAGCCGCGCGGCAGGCGCCAGAGCAGCTTGCGTGATGCATGGCGTGGGCCCTTGTGGGCAGTGGCGTGGGCATGGGTACGCCCAGGGCCAGGGAGAGCACATTCGTTGTCGAGGCTCATAGCCGGAAGCAGAGGCCAGCGCGGGGACGAGCAGGGGCCGGGCGGGGGGCGACACGCTGTAACGCCTGGAGGGCAGTGCTGGACCGTGCTAGCGAGCGCGGGGAAGGCAAGTCTAGGCGTCGGATAGGCAAATCTAGGACCGAGGATGGTTAATCAGCGGTCGGGGACCGTTAATCTAGGACCCGGAAAGGTTAATCAGCGTCTCCCCTGATCAGCGTCGGGGACCGTCAATCTTGGGTCGAGGATCGATACTTGGGGGCGCAGCCCCGTTGAGCCGTGACACGCTGCCGTGAAGCGCATGCCCTCCGCCGTGAAGCATGGGGCCCCCGCGTTGGATCTTTGGCCCCCCTCGTATAGCGTTAGTCCCTCCCGCGCGAGAATTGCCGGGCAGCCTATGTCATCCCTCCGACTAGCGTGAAGTGCAGTGATAGTGCTTGGCCATGACCTGCGTTACAACCGCCTTTCAGCAAGAGAGAGAGCTCGCGTATCGGAACCGCCGGATGTAGAGCTTGGGCGTGTGTTTACGCGGCCGGTGGCCAACGGCCGGCAACGGCGGGAGTTCCGGCCTGGCAATCTGCAGGATTTTCACACGGCTCATCACTTCGCACCTTATGCATACTCTCGGTCAGCAACGTGGGCTCAGTCACGCCGTTCTTTAGGGCGTCGGCCTGCGCCACAGCACGCTGCCGAGGAGGCGGGTGCCGTTCCGGATGTAGACGGCCTGGTCGAACCCGCTGTCGGGTAGGAAGAGTGGCGAGCCGTCGATGCCCTTGGCCTCGACCAAGGCATCAGCCAGCGCTGGGAGCTTGACCTTGTAGCCGGGCCCACACGCGGCGTGGGAAGAGCGACCTGGTAGCGCAGTGGCTGGTGCAGGTGGGGGGGGGGCGGCGTGCAGGGCAGCGCAAGGGGATGGCAATGACCGCTGGAGGGGAGGGCAACGCTCGAGTTATGCAGCATGGCAGTCGTGGGCAGGGGCCCTGCCACCAAGCTTTGCGGCTCGCCTAGGGTGTCCCGGCAGGGAAGGACAGGGTCGGGGGCACGGTCAGATCCACAAGAGAGGAAGGCAGCATGACCGCGGACAGGGCCCCGCCCCGGGCAGGAAGCCCAGTCCGTCGTGCGGGCTGTGTTGGGGAGGGTTGGGGATTGAACATAACCTCTGTCTAGCGCTGCTCGTCCTCGCAGTGCTAGGCCTCGCACCTGGAAGCGCACTGGCTGCTGCACGTCGGGAGGCGGCGGGTAGGGCAGGGCAGGGTAGGGCAGTGACCGCTGGGGGGAGGGCAGCGTGGCTGTTTGCAGCAGCCAAGGGTTTGGCTTCGTTGTTTCTTATCAGGGGGGGGGTGATAAGAGCCACAAGAGAAGACAGCACACGACCGCGGACACGATCCAGCCAGGGCAGGGCGGGACTCCAGCCTGGGCCGTCGCTGAGGGCAGGATGCAGTCTTGGTACTGAGCGGGTGCGAGCGGGTGTTAGGAAGCCCACCCCCCTGCTGACAGACGCTGACGCTGCTTGTGCTGGTCGGCTGGGGCTGGGCCTCTTCAATGTTCGCGCAAATCCGGCACGCTGATGACAAGACTGCCCTGAGCATGCTGCAGCTTGCGAGCTGTAGCTGCTGTGGGGCTCTAGCGTCTGAGGATGAGGGCCGGCTCGGCACATGCGGCACGCTACAACCAGCAAAGCTTGGCAATTCTTGCATTCGCGACATGCCGAACGCGTGGGCATTGGCTCGAAGGTGGAGCTGGCCCTGGCGCGGCTCCGCTTCTAGACGCTCGAGAAGGATCCCGACGACTGACAGCAGCCCAGGACCTCTGGCCAGCTCATATGGCCTCAAATGGTGTAACGGCAGCTGCCCGCAGAACCTCAGCACGAGGAGGAGCTGCTTGTGGGGACACGCAGGGCTCGAGGGCTGTGTCGTACGCCCATGCAGAGCGAGGAGGCCTGAGGCTCCGGCGAGCAGCCGGTGCACCCACACCTTCGCCATGCCACGCCAGTAGCTGTAGTGGAATCACACACCCTCACCTTGCCCCCCGTTTGGGGCCGTTGCCTAAAGCGAGTCGCTCTGCTTCTGCCACATCGGGCGAAAAGCCCTTCTTCTTGCGCTCGCAACCCCCAGCCCGGAGCACGCTTCTACGTCGTTTGGATGCTTGCATGAGCTCAACCTCCCTGCACTCCTCCGTCGGCGCTTCGCGTCTGCAGTGAGCTTTGGGGCCTACGTGGTGCCTTGGCTCTAGCCAACGACCCGCAAATATGTCCGCCAAGCAGCATGCAAATAGGGGCTATCCACTGCAGCGCACCTGCGCATCGTGCGCGGCTGGGGGGCTTGGACAGGGCCTCAGGCGTTTCCTGCATTGTCCGTCGCGGCTGCAGCTTAGCTCCGCCCCGGGCCACAGCGCTCTACGAGCGGCATTTTCCTTTGATAAGGAAGCAGAAGCTCATGGTGCATCTGCCCCTTTGGATTTGGGTCCATAGCGCCACCCCCCGCGAGCATGTGCTGTGTGGCTAACGAGCTTGCCTCCGCCTGTCCTTCTTGCAGTTCCGGCCGCTGCTCTTCCTCGGCAACCAACGCGTCGGCAAACCGCAAGGAATGGTGAGTATATGTGTCGGTGCTTTGTCGCGTCGGAAAGCGCGAGGTACGCGGACAGGCCGCGGACTTCCGCACATCGATACTTGCAACGCGCACAAGCCTGTACATCTACGCCTTGCAATTGTGCTTCCGAACCAGCTCTTCCTGCATCTTACATATGCTTTGCCATGTGTGCCCAACGTGTCGCACTGTGCAGTCGAACGTCGCCGTCGAGCACCCTCGGGCGTTCCCGACCACGGTCGGCTTCCACGTCCAGGGCGGCTTCGAGCTGCCGTCGCAGCTCGCTCCTCCATCCACTCCCACCACCCCAGTGGTGGCAGCCAGCAGCGCTTCCCTCCTAACAACGCCGCAGCAGCTCTCCAAGCTCGCGCCTGCCCCCCCGAAGTCGACGGAATGGGGCAGCTTGCAGCCTGGTCTGCTGCTGCTGCAGCGTGGCGCCGCGTCTCAACTCTTGGCGTCAAGCGTGCCCACGCGCAAGCCGGTATCCGCCGCCTCGACTGAGCTCGTCAACGCCCTGTCCGGCGGCACGGACAGTCCGGTGCCCGTCGGTTGGAAGGGACTGCTGGAGTTCAGCGAGACCAGCGGCTGCAGTGGTGTACTAGGCCCGAAGACGCAGGTGCGGCTGGACGAGGGTCGCTTCCTGTGGTTCTTGCGGGGCATAAGGACGTGTTGTAGTCACGCGTACTGAGCCTGGCTGCTGCACGCTCAACAAGGATGCTGGTTCGAACCTGAAATGACTTGCGTGTGCTCGTGCTCTTGCTGTTTGTAGCAGTCGGAGGACCTGGACAGCATTCTCAACCGCGACTGCAAGATCGAAATTTGCTGCACCGCCCACACCACGCCCGCTGTGCGGCGCCTGGTCAAGTCGGTCATCCGTGGCGTGCGTGCCTGCCAGGAGCCCGAGAAGGCCACGGACGGCATGGGCGGCACCTACTTCTTTACTAACGACTCGGGCAAGAAGGCGGCCATCCTCAAGCCCTGCGACGAAGAGCCGCTGGCGCCTAACAACCCCAAGGGCTATGTGGGCCGCCAGCTGGGCGACCCCGGCTGGAAGCCCACGGTCCGCGTGGGCGAGGCCGCCATCCGCGAGGTCGCCGCCTACCTGCTCGACCACGACGGCTGGGCTCGAGTGCCCACCAGCGTGCTTGTCCGGGCACGGCACCCGGTGTTCTGCTACCAGGCCTCGCGCTCGGCCTCCGGCCCGCTGGCTCCGGCCACGCCGCCGGCCAGCTCCGGCGGCGCGCCGCCTGCTCCCGACGCCGCGGTCGTCTCCCCGTCCTCGGATGGCCTGCTGCCGATGAAGCTGGGCTCGCTGCAGGAGTTCGTGACGCACGAGTGCGACACCAGCGAGATGGGCCCCAGCCGCTTCAGCTCGCGTGACGTGCACCGCATTGGCATCCTGGACATCCGCCTCTTCAACACCGACCGCCACGCCGGCAACATGCTGGTGCGCTCGCCGCGCATGGCGATGTCGTCATCGACGGCCGACATGAAGAGCCGCATGGTGGCTGCGGATGCGCCCTATGAGCTCATCCCCATTGACCACGGCTTCTGCCTGCCAGAGACGCTCGAGGCGCCGTACTTCGAGTGGCTGCACTGGCCGCAGACCATGCTGCCGTTCACCGACGAGGAGCTGCAGTACATCAAGGAGCTTGACATTGAGGTGAGGCGTTGCGCGGCCATGGTGTCCGTGTAGAGTTGGGCCCGGCTTCAGCTGGGATATAGGTCGGCATGGGCATGTGGGTCAGGGCACATGGTTCGGCGCACATCGCCTTTGCTGAGGCTCCTGCCATGCTGGCAGTAGTCCTGACTAACCTCCATGCGTTTCCCTCGTCCTTCTCCGCAGCGCGACAAGAGCATCCTGCGCCAGGAGCTCCCCATGCTCCGCCCTGAGTGCCTGCGCGTGCTGGAGGTCTGCACCACGCTGCTGACGTCCTGCGCCGCGGCAGGCCTGACCCTTTTTGATATCGCGAGCGTGATGACGCGGCCCTTTGTCGACGCGGACGAGGAGCCGAGTGAGCTGGAGCGCATGTGCGCGTACGCGCGCCAGTGCGTTGAGGTGGGTCAAATGTTGCGGGTAGGGTTTTTTTGTTTGGATGGTTGTGGCTGACCTGCCGGCAGCTGGCAGTCGAGCAGGGCTTGACGTGTCTTGACGCAGCTGTCTAACGCCGTTTGCGCGCCCACCTGGACCCACAGTACACCCGAGAGATGGCGCAGTGCTGCGAGGGAGACACTGATGACGAGAGTGGAGAGACCGACTCCGACGACGCGGCAGCCGATGAGCAGCTGCTGCTCGAAGAGGAGCACCCAACGGACGAGCTTCCGCCTGTCGCCGGCCGGCTGCCGCCCCGGCGCGGCGCAACGATCTCTAGCATTAAAGAGGAAGGCGAGGACACGATGCTGTTCGACCTGGACGTGGACTCGAGCGTCGGCGTGCCCGTTCGCCGCGGCGTGCAGCCTATCCGTGTCGACGCCGACGCCAACTCGAGCCCTGACTACTCGCCCTGCTCCAGCCTGTCGGACGACGGTCTCAGCCTGCCGCCGGCTGGCCCGGCCGCCTCGTCGGGCCTGGCGGGGGCCGATGCCGTGGCGGCCGGCGAGGTTACGCCGGCTCGCGCTGGCCCGGTTGCCGCCCTGGCCTCCATGGAGCGCCCCGTGCCCATGGCCAGCTCCGTCCACGTGACCGACGGCTTCCTGTGGCGCAAGCTGAAGAACCAGCAGGCCGCCAAGCGCGCCACGGCCGGCAAGGGCGGTGTGCTGACCTGCCCCAAGCGGGGCCGCATGGCGCCACAGACGTACCCGCCGCCCGTTGCTGCCTTCAGCCCCGAGCGCATGAGCGCCTGCTTCAGCGACATGACCGAGGAGCAGTGGGCGCAGTTCATGGGCGTGGTGCGCGACCAGATCGCGGCCGCGCTGGAGCAGGGCCACTGGCGTCAGTCCGCCATGCCGTCGGCGGGTGGCATTGCGATGTCATGCCCGCGCTTCTAGTCGCGCCTTCGCTTGCTGGCTCCGGCCGTTTGACACGCTTGCAGGTAGTAGCAGCTTGGAGGACAGCACTGTGCGCAAGGGCTGGATTGTTGGATAAGGAGGCGCCGTGGCGTGCGGGCGGCAGGTGGCAGGGAGCCCGCGGTTGCGGCGTGTGTTGTAGCGTGGAGGGCGCGTGGCTTGGGCCGCGGCGGTTGGCAGGATCTTAGGACTACGCAGCTGTGCTGGGAGGCACACGCCGCAATGACATGCTGGCTCTCGCGCGCCCTGTCGGCAAGTAGGGACATGCAGCCCAGGTTTTGGATTCTGATGGAGTCAATGTTCCGACGCACTAGGTAGGAGGTCAGCGCCTGGGCGCGTATGCCCAAGCGCTGTTGCTGCATGGGGGCACAGACACTCTCTCGCATATGACTCAAGAGCGCGCCTAGTCGCGCCGGGAGGACCGTGTGGGCAGAGGGGAGGCACGGTGTTGGCCGATGTCTTCGGGTAGCGCTTGGTAAACCGTGGGGCGAGCTGGGTAGGTTGTTCTGGGATATGGACATGGGGCGCCAGCCCTCGGGCGGCCAGCAGGGCAGAGCCGCTGCGGGGTAGGTGCACGGCTGTTGATGTAGTACCTCGGCGCATTGGCGACGTTCGCACGAATGGGGCCAGCTTTCGGGTGGTCTCGCGTGCCGTTGCCCGCAGTTCGCGGTTGCTGGATGAGGTGGAGGGGCCTTTTGGCGTCGGTGTCTTCAGGAGAGGTGGCTGCTTCGGCGCCGCCTTGCTTGCATGCGGGCTCCTTGTGCGTGCACGAGCACGGACCTGCCAATGCCTCGCTGCCTGGCGGGCGCTCTTGGACAAAGCGTCGATGGGCTAGAGTGCTGGGCGGTGCAGTCATCTCGCGCGCTGCCGCAAGCTGTGCTGTTGATGCATGGAGCTGTCACGAATAAGGCTCGTGCTGACAACATACTTACGCCTGTGGTTGGGATTTGCTGGTCGGCTACCTGCTGTGCCCCTCGCATCGCATACTTCAAGCGCTCCAACGACTACAGATGCGGGGGCAAGGCGCTTTGTGGTCGTGTTGGCTTCTCTTGGCTGTTTGGGCTGGCGCTAGCCTGGAAACGTAATCCCCCCGATGCGGCGTGCTCGCGCCCCGCTGCACATGCGCGGGGGCGAGCTGCGCTGTGGTGGCGCGTAGCGACGCGCGGCAGGTTGTCAGTGTTCTGTGTGGTGTTGATCGGTGTCTTCGGCCCAAGGCGCGTGCACGTTGGCCCGTCCGGGCCCGGCCAGCGTCAAGTGTGCCGTCCACGTCGTTCCGTGTCTCTCGTCTACAGCTGCTGCCGTACAGTGTTGTTGGCAAGGCTACAGGCTCTATTGGCTCGGTCCGTGCGTCTTGTCATGTTGTTGTGCGCGTGTCACCCATTCTTGTCCTCCCTGCGCCACGTGGCTCACAGGCCCGTGGCCGGGGAGGCTGCCGCGCGGCGCCTGTATCAGTACGTAGGATAAGGAGGCTGAGGCCATGACGGAACATTTGGTGGATGGGCGCTGATTACGGCGTGAGGGTGTGTACAGGACCCCTCTAGTTGCTGCAGTGGATGGCGGGGCCCGACAGCGGCGGGGCCCCTCGAGACACGTCTGTATATGTGTCGCCCATACCCCGGGGCGACGCCGTGTGGGCTTGATACGCGCGGCGGCTGCTGGCCGCTACGATCGGCTTCTTTGGTGCTGTAAAACACGTCTGGGTTGCTCTTCTCCTGCCCCCTCCCGAGCCAACGGTGCTGAGCCTTTGACCAGGCGACAGCAGAGCAGCCCCAAGTGAACACGAGGACGAGAGCGGGCCGTGGTGTGAGCATACCGGAATCTATCGCTCGACCAGGTGGCGGCCCAGCCGACCAGCACACGCAGTGTCAGGATGGGTGCGAGCCTGCTGCACGCCCGAGGTCCGGCCACAAGAAGATGCACTGCATGGGTGTACGACACAACCCTCGAGCCCTGCGCGTCGCCAAAAGGAGCTCCGGTCTGCGGGCATCTGCCGTGACATGCCGGTAATTGGAGGACATGGGAGCTGTTCCGGGGGGCCCTGGGCTGCTGTCAGTCGTCGGGATACTTTTTGGGCGTCTAGGAGCCGAGTACACACTTAAAGCTCCACCTATGGCCCCATGCCCGCACGTTGGGCGGGTCGCGAATGCAAGCCCAGCTGAGCCTTGCTGGCATACCGCTGACGACCGGCTCAGTTCCAGCGCAAGCACCTAGGATGCCAAGCTAACACTTGGCTACCCAGCTTCCAGGGGCTGCCAGGACTGGCGGTTGTCTCAGCAGGTACCTCTGTCTGAATTCCATGCTGGTTGATTTAGTGGGAGCATATACCTGGGCAGTGGGGGACGAGCGGGGACGGGCGGCGCTCATCAAAGGCTGTGCTCAGTACCGAGACTGCATCGTGCCCTCAGTGACGGCCCATGCTCGAGTCCCGCCCTCCCCTCGCTGGATCCTGTTCACGGTCTTGTTGCCGTCTTCCCTCGTGGCCCTTACCGTGCCCCCTGGTGGCAGGGGCCCCGCCCACGGCTGCCATGCTGCGAACAGCCACGCTGCCCTCCTCCACAGCGGTCACTGCCCTGCTCCGCCCAGCCTTGCCCTGCCCTGCCCGCCGCCTCCCGACCCGCAGCAGCCAGTGCGCTATCAGGTCGCGCTCCTCGCGCCGCATGCGGGCCTTGGCCAGCTGCCGTACGTTCCTAGTGCTGCCGCGGCAGACGGACCCAGCACTGCTACTGGCAACTGCCAACTGCTGCCAGCTGCTGCCAACTGCTGCCTGACCTGGCCTAGCCGCACGACGCCTAGGCAGGCTGGCGCGTGACCGGGGGCTCCTCTAGGCTACGGTACTGACCCAAGGTGGGCGACCCGAGGGCCATGGCGCACCGCCATCGGACACTTGCCGCCGCGCTCTTGGATGCTCTGGGCGCTCTTGGACGCGCTCTTGCCTCGGCATTTGAGCTACCGTTGCCTACACGCTCGCGCGCTGCGGCACAATATCCATGGCCTTCAGCAGCCACGCAGTGCGCTGCTGCCAAGCACGCCGCATGGCGCCGTCCTTCGGCCGAGCCCTGCAGATGGCAACCCGCAGGCGCTTGTGTTCTTGAGCAGTCGTAGCGATGAACCTTGCGAAGTGCGGCCGATGGCCGCCGATGGCAGCAGCGTTGGGGGGCCGCTGGCGCTGAGCGGTGTCGCGCTCCGGGGTCTGCCGCTGCTCTATGGTAGCCCCCCCGTCTATGAACCAACCACCGGCGCCGTGTTCTTCACCCAGTACCATGCGGTCATGAGGCTCGACCCCAGCGGCGCTATTACCCTGGCAGCGGGGAGCGAGGAGGAGCAAGGCCACGAGGATGGCGTACGCGCCGGGGCCCGATTCCAGTTTCCCACGTCCCTGGCTGTTGACGGCAGGGGCGCCGTGTTCGTGGCAGACAGTTGCAGCATTCGCCGCCTCGATGCGGTCAGCGGCGAGGTAGGGGCGCTGGTCGCTGGCCGATTGCCGCAACGGCGACAATTGGCGGACGCTCCCCTATGACGCCGCCGCTGACGTGCTCGTGGCCGCCACCAGCACGGCGCTGTGCCACATTCCGCTGGGTGGCGGCGGCGGCGGCGGCGGCGGCGGCGGCGCACGCGTGCGGCTGCTCGCGGGCAGCTGGGAGGCGAGCGGCAGCGACGACGGCATTGGAGCGGCCGCTCGCTTCGAGAGAATCTTCGCTGTACCGGCTATGGTTGGCGGCGACATTGCACTGGTTGATGGCTGCTGCCTGCGCTGCACGGACGCCTGCGGTGCTGTGCGAACGGTGCTGCGTGGGTCGCCTAAGTTGGTGCAGGGTCTGGCCGTCTTGCCCAACGGCAAGCTGGCGTCTCGGGGCGCGGTAGGTTGCGACATGCAGCTGGTCGTCATCTCCCTGCCGCCGCCGCAGCCCTGTACGCCCCGCACCGGCGACCGCGGCGACCGCAGCCCCCGCCACATGCGGAGCCGGAGCCGCCGCTCAAGCGCCCGCGCCTGGAGGAGCTGCTGGCCCTGCCGATGGCCGCAGCAGGGGCTGAGGGGGGCGGCAGCAGCAGCAGCGGCAGCAGGAGAGGCAGCCTCACCGTACGCGTCCGCGTGGGGGAGGGCGGCAGCGCCCAAGCGTTCCTGCCGCTCGCTGCTTGCCACGTGCTCCGAGTACTTTCGCGCCCTGCTGGCGCCGGATGGGGCCTTCGGCGACAGCGGCGCCGCCGAGGCATCCCTGCCGGATGCCGACCCTGACGCCTTCGCCTTTCTGCTCGAGTGCATGTACGGCAGCGCGGCGGCGGAGGGAGCTGGCCGTGCCAGGTGCCCCCGGCGCCGCCAACGCTGCTGCGGCCGGTGGTGGCGCTGACGGGGCGGCTGCTGCTGCCGCCTGCGCTGACCGGCCCGCTGCAGCAGCAGCCGCTGGCCGCCGTGACGCCCGGCAGCCTTATGTCGGACCTGGTTTGGGCGCAGCGGCACTCGCTGGCGGCGCTGCTGCCGGCGTTCAAGGCGTGCTTCCTGGCGTGCCGCAAGCAGGCGGACATGGGCGCTCTGGGAGAGTTGGTGGCGGTCTGTCCCGTCTGTCCCGAGCTGGCGGTTGAGCTGATCAAGGGCCTTGCGCTCCTTGTGTAAGTGCAGCGTGCGATGGCACGGAGGCAAGATGAGCTAAGCGCAACGCGGCGCGTGGCTACATTGGTATGGGTGCCCTTGCATGGACGCGGGTATGGATAGGACTCGGCACGTCGGCAGCGAGGCTCGGCGTTGCGGCGGGCAGACGGAGGCAGGGCGTGTCACGGAGCTGAGTCATGTGCACTGGCTGGTAGCGCCGCTGGCGAACAGCAGTCAGGGGACCGGTGATGCCAGGTAGGGAGTGCGCGCACCCGGGTACCACTCCAGCCTGGACCGTGGTCCGTGGTGACTCGCGAGCTACGGCCGCAGCGTCGGGCAGCCGCTGGCGAGCTACACCCGAAGAAGAAGAATTCGTTACCCCGACAAGCGAACGCCACCCAAGGCGCAAGGCCCGGCCGACGGCGTGGGGCACGAGGGGCGGCACACGCTGAGCGGGGTAGGGTGCTTCGCTCTGCGGATTGGGCTGTAGGCTAGCGCGCTGGGCGTTGCGCGCCGCAGTCTCTCGCGGTGAGCATGGCATCTTGTGCTTGTTGCTCGTAAGGGCGACGGCCCGCCGTCGGGGCACTGGCATTGCGCGATACTTACAGCGTCCCAGGCACAGACGGCCAGCACAAGCAGCGTCAGGGTGGGGCCAGCGGGGGGCCTGTGTGGGACCATGGGCCATGGCCGAGCCATGCGATGAAGCGCCTCGCCCATTCCCTCGTGACTACGCATGTTGCTCCGGGTCGCGAGCCCCCTACTGCTGCACCATGACGCCCCACTCGGGCGCGCGGTGGTCGAGCGCAAGCACCTGCGCGGCACGGGGCGGGCGTGAACAGAGGGGACCGGGCGGCGCTCCATGAAACTGCAGTAACCTCCGGCTCTGCGTCTCCGGGAGCTACAACATTGCACTCCGCCCTTGGCAAAGCTGCCTGCCTGAGCCCCGCCCTTATCAAAACCTGGCCGGGATTGGGCCTGTCCGCTGCCGCGTTGCTGTCTTCTCCGGCGGCTAGGGCCATACCCCGGCCCCGTCCCTCACTGCCATGCCCCCAAGGCGAGCGGCAAAGCTCGGTGGCAGGGCCCCGGCCCATGACTGCCACGCGTACGGGTTCCAGCGCTGCCCCCGGCTGCAGTGACCACCGCCGCGCCCTGCGCGGCCCTGCCCGCCGCCTCCCCACCTGAACCAGCCAGTGCGCTACCAGGTCGCTCTCCCCGCGCCGCGTGTGGGCCGTTGCCACCACACGCGCCAGCTCCCCCCACAGCTCCAGCGGCCCGCCCGGCAGCCGGGAGGCCAGGGGGCCGGCCTGCGGCCGCGACGGGGCAGAGAGCGAAGGCGGAGGAAAGGGGTCTTCAGCACGGATGGCGACCTAGAGGTGCAAGGATGTGTGACCCGTTCCAGCAGCCGGCGGCTGGCAGCACGACAGCCCGGCGTGCGGTCCGGTTTGCGCGCGGTGTGCTGCTTGGCTGCGGCAGCGGCCGCCCTCTCCTCGAGCCGGCGCCAACCCCTAGGCGTACCGTAAAAAGTCCGAAGCTTGCCGCTGCCGGGCCCAAGCGGATGCACGACTCACCGGCCCCCTGCCCCCAGCCCGGCTGCCGGCTCTTACCGGGAGGTCCACGTACCGCCCCGCCGCCTCCGCCGCGCTCAGCACTGCGCCCCGCCGGTCCACGTCCACGTACAGCTCGGCCCCAGCGGCCCCGGCTGCTGGCCCCACGCCGGCCCCGGGCGCCACCGCCGCCACCAACCACACGTCGATTGGCGGAGACAGCGCCAGCGTGCGACCCGCCTGCGCAGCCGGTTAGGTGGGCAGCGCGGCATGAAACAGCCGAGCGAGCGGCGCGGGGTGGGCAGCTTGGGCGAGTGCGCGGACTGGGAGCGCTGGCGCGGGATGTGGTGGATGTGGGGTGATCAAGGCTGGCCGCGTGTGCTCCTGCACGCCAGAGCCCTGTGCCGCCACCTGCCGCCACCGCACCTGCCGGGCCACCACCTCTGCGGGCAGGCCGTGCAGCGACGCAGGGCCTGCGGCAAACAACGCAGGGGCCGGAGCGAGGGGTGCATGGCGGCAGCGAGTTTAAGGGTTGCAAGGGCGTGGCGCTGGAGCGTGCGCGCGAACCTGGCGCCCTCGCCCATGTGCACGTGCACACCACCCTGTTCGTCGGCCGGGCCGGAGCAAGCCCCGGCCGCCTGAGTCATGCGTCCTGAGTCATGCGCCCTGCCGTACTCGTGCCCTGCCTGGCTCACCCTCCGCGACCGCCGGCGCGCCGCCGCCCACCGCCTTGACGGGCGCCGCCGCCAGCCCCAGCCGCCGCGCCACGGAGCAGAACAGCGCCGCCAGGCTGAGCGGGATGCCGCGCCGCCGTGTGAGAACCTGGGGCGGTGCCGGGGGCAGCGACAGGGGTTGACCGCCACGTCAGCAGACAGTGTGTGAGCGGCGCGTGTTGGGGGGTGCGTGTAGCGGCCGCCGCAGCGGCGGCGTGGCGAGGCGGCGGCAGGGGCTGCGTGGCCTAGCGGCGCCTCGGCACCTGGCGTCTTGGGCCGTCCAGGGGCTGCGACGGCTGGTGGTCGGCCGCTGCAACGGTACAACCATGTAGAGCCGCGGCGCTGAAGACGCAGCGCGGCCCCTGGCTGCAGCCTCCCGCCTCAAATGGCTCGCACACTGCCAGCGGGCCCTGCGGCGCTCGAGCGGCTGCCCGCCCCGCCAGCCCACGTCCTCGCCCGCTGGCGCGGGGAGCATCGGGGCTGCGGTTCCCCCTGACGCCGACGCGCTGTTCCTGCCGTCCTGCCAACCCACATGCTCGCCTCTTCCCGCCCCCCCGTCGCCCTGCCGACCCACATGAGGCCCCTAACCATTCCCTTTCCTCTGCTGACCCACATGCCCGCCATTTCCCTCCGCGCCCGCCGACCCACATGCGGCAGCAGCGCCGGCGCCAGTCCGTCGTACACCCACTCGACCGGCTCGTGCCGAAACTTGCGCACGCCGAACAGCTCCTGCGCCGCAGGAGAGACGCACGGGCGCACAGCATGAGGCGCCGGGGCGCGCACGGGCGGGTGTCCCCATCCCCGGTTCCTCGTCACGCTGACCCGGCCTCCTAGCCTGGCGCGTGTGCAGCCGCTGCACGGTCGTAGCCCGGCTACGCTGCTCCTCGGGCTCACCTGGCTGATGGCTTCAAGCTGCTGCCGCAGCCTCACCCCGCCGCTGCCGCCGCCGCCACCACCGGCACTACCGCTGCCACCACCCCCTGACGACCTCGGGAACAACCCCGGATGTGCGGCCGCCACCGCCGCCGCTAGCTCGTCCAGCTGCCGCCGAGCCGCCGCCACGCGCTCCGACGTCAGCGGCGCCGGCAGCCCCGGTGCTGTGACGGAGCCGCCGGAGCTCGACGCCGCCGCCTCTCCAGCTGTCCCAGCGACGTGCGGCCCAGCGGCGCCGTCGGCGCGGCCTGGGCCTTCGCCGTCGGGCCCTTCGCCGTCGGGCTCTGCGTCGAAATCCTCCAGCACCAGGTGGTTGGCTTCGTACAACCGCTCAACCAGCAAGGAACCTTCCTCTAGCGCCGCCGACAGCTGCTCCAGCTTCGACGCAAGTCCCTCGCTGGCTGCGGCGCCGCCGGCCGCTGGCGAGCCGGCGGCGTTATGCCCGCCTCTGGGAAGCGGTGAACGTGGCCGGTGCGACCATGACGAGCACAGCTGCGACCAGTAGCGTAGCGCCTGTGTATGTATCGATGAGGTGGTGGTGGTGGGGGGGTTGGGTTGGGTTTCGTGGTGGGGGCTGCGGCAGACATTGGTCAGCGTGGCACTCGTGGCCTTGACCCCGCCCCTGCGCCGCGGTCCTCACCTCGCGTGTCTCCTCTTCGGTGTCCCGCAGCACACGAAGCTGTTGCTGCAGCTGCCGGATGGCACGGAAGCCGTCGCCCTCACGCTGCGTGAGCGAGCCGGGGTCGACGGGCAAACGGAACGCGGACCGCAGGTACTGCGCCGCGTCCAGCTGCGGGGCGTCGCTCGAAGATATGACGCCAACTAAAGGGATATGCTCGCGGTGGAACTCGCGACGAGCTCGGTGGAGTAGTCGGTACAGGCGGATGGCGACAGGCCCCATCCTTGCCTACCGGCGCGTGTGCACGGGTATTTCGAGCAGAAAGCGCTGGGTGTAGGACTGGGTGTATAGATACAGTAAGTGGTTTGGCGGAGTCGTGGGTGCATGGCGTGCAAGTCGCTTCCGCAACAAGGGCTCTCGATCACTCAATCACTGCCCAACGCGCACGTCGCCGAGCGGCCCACATAGCAGACACTCACAGGCAGTTGACTGAGCTGCGCCGCACGACAGAACTCACCGATCACAGCTAGCGCTGGGCATTGACATCGCGGTGTTGGGAGGAAAGGAGCCATGTCTTACCTACAGCGCTTTTGTCAGGTGCGCGCGATGCAAGCGCACGTCGGGCTGTGCTTGCTTGTCGTTGTCCGCTGACATCAGCGATGTGTCGGTGCGCAGTCTTCGTCGCTCCGACAAGCGGCGGCCTCCTGGCGCGCTGGTGAGCCTCAGTTCAGCGCATGTCGGCGACCACCAGCGCAGACGCGCGTCTGGTGCACAGCTTGCCACGCCACGCCGGTCCCAAACCCCTCCGCGCGAAACCCCTGCTGCCCGCTTCCATGCCATACACCTCTCTTGTCGTCCCCCCGCCACTTCCCGCGACGTGCAGGCGTGACGCAGCTGCAGGCCGCGCGCGCCGCCATGGCCGCCTCGCACCGCCTCGCCGCCACGCCGCTGTTTGCGGTGCCGTCGGCGCCGGCGCCCGTGTCCGGCTTCTCCAGCGGCCCCTCCATCCCCACCTCCTTCGCCGCGGCCGGCGTCATGTCGCCCGGAGCCGGCTCGAGTGAGTCCATTGTGGCACGGGCTGGGAGGGCGTCGCGTACAGGTGCTCGCTGATGAGGGGCCGGTGTCCAGCGCAAATTCAAAGGGCTGCTATCCAGAATGGGTTTTCCGTATCCCCTGAGGCGGGCCGATGGTGAATACGTCGTCATGGCGCCTGGTGGTCTCGGGCATCCGTTTGCCTGTTGCCGCAAGCCCCCAAAGCTGACCCAGCCCCGCGCTGCCTCTGCCCGTGCGCGCCGCGCCCCGCAGCGGCCGCCGTGGAGGGAGGTGAGGCCGGAGAGGGAGGCAACAGCCTAGGCGGCGCTTCCCACAAAGGAACCTTAGAGTCAGGATGCAGACCATTGCGAAAACGCCGCAAACGCTTCTAGCGGCGGCTACTTTTTTTCTTCTTTCCTTGCTTCATGCCAGCGCAGCGCACGTGACGGGCGGGCGTAGATGCTGCGGGGGGTTTGGAGCGTGTGGCTATGATCTGTGCTGGCTTACCGTGTGAGGTGTGTGCGGGAGCACGGCGCGTCGGTGCGTGCCAGGGCCGCCGTGCTGTGGCGGTAGCGCCGGCGGCGCCGGCAGCGCGTTGTGCAGGGCAGCGGCCGATTGGCGGCCTCCGCTGGCCCGCATGTGCGCGCGAGCCAGGCCTACTCAGCTGCTGTGCGGTGTGGCTTATGTGCTCATGTGTACTGTGGTCGGCCAAGCACCAGGCACCAGCTGGTGGTGTCGGCAGAAGAGGCGTATTGCCGGCGGCTGGTTCGTGGCTGCTCAGGAGGGCTGGCTAGCAGAGGTGCGCTGCGGTGCGGGAGTGCCTGCTGCGTAGACCAACGAAAGCAGCTTGGGCCCCCGTGCAGGAGGCAGTTCTCTGCGGTACGGGCTCAAGGGGGGTGGCACCGTTGGCTCTCGGGGAGCTCTGGGTCTGGCACGGTTGCCGTGCCCTGGCCGTCGGGGTCAGAAATTGCCGCTGACCCTCAATTGGTGGGGGTTGTTTGGTACCGGTTCAACGCTTTTGTCATGACGAGGGTGGCTGCGAGAGACGGGTGGCAACCCTGGTCCTGTAAGGCACCACGCCGGTCGGGGGTTCGTGTCTCTGTACCGCTGCCTGAGTGCCTGGCCGACGGACTCGCATGGTAGCAGCATTGCGATCGAATTGCACAAGCTTCGTAGCGCCAGAAGGAGGTCACAGTTGCAGTCGCTTGCACGCCGACACGATAGCAGCGCGTCACAGAAGTAGTTAACGCTGTGCTAGCGAGTTCAATTGCCATGTCACAGCAACTGGGCCTCCGCACGGGTCGCAGACTGCTGCACAAACCGGGTGCGTCGCTCGCATGCGGTCATACTTCACAGCTCTCATACACTCGCAATGCTCAGATCACCACATATTTCCTGACCCATCGCAGCTCGACACACCCCGCATCTGCCCGGGGGCACCCACGCACCCGGCTCGGCGTGCCCATCCCGGCGAGCGACCCCCATCGCCCGCGTCGCCGCGCCACCCAACAGCCCCGGCGGTGGCGAGCCCTCGCCTGCAGGCAACCCCGAGACAAGCGGTGTCGCAGATGTGGCCTCGCTAGTCGGAACCGCATGGGACCCCGAGGGCATCTTCAAGTCCGCCAAGGGTAGGGATGCAGTGGCACCGGCCGTGAGGCGCTCGCCTACCGCCTCTAGCGTGGTGCTACGGCCCCATGTCGTCCTGCAGGGCTGTTCATGCCTAACGCTCAGGCGTACAACCCAGCAGCATGCCTCAGCACTCGCCGGCCCGGCCGGAGCCTCTCCGCAACATGCGTCGACACGGCAGCCCTGCGCTTGCCTTGCGCCGCCCTCCCATTCCCTTGTGCCCACTTGCAGCACGCGCCCAGTCGGCGGCACCCTGTGCCCCGCGTCACACCCCGTGTCAACCCCCCGTGTCAGCCCCCGTGTCCCAAGCTCCACGCCATCGTGTCGTGCCGCCCTGCCGCAGGGCCGCTCGACTTCTCAAAGGGCGAGCAGATGGGAGACCTCATCACCCGCCGTGAGCGCGAGCGCGCCGCCCGCCTCGCCGCTGCCGCCGCAGCCGCAGCCGCAGCCGCTGCCCCGTCCTCCTCCGCCTCCGAACCGCTTCCACCGCTGCCCGCCGGCCTGCCGCCCGTCCGGTCCCTGCCGGCCGCCGTGGTCGCGGCAGCGGCGCCCCGCGGCGACGCCGCCGCCGGCGTGCCGCCGTCGGCGCTGCCTGCCGAGGTGCTGTCGGATCTGGTCGGGCTGATGGCGGAGCGGCACATGGCGGTGGATCTGGATTACCCGGGGCTGCGTGTCGTACACCTGGATCCGCCGGTCGTGGTGGTGGAGGGTTTCATGGCGCCCGAGGAGTGCGACCGCATCATCGAAGCCGGCGAGGCGTCTGGTGGGTAGCGCGGCCGACGCGCGCTGCATGGGGCACGTGTTGATGCACACCGGTAGCTGTGCATGGCCCGTTGAAAGCGGCGAGGGCGCCCTGTGGTGTAGAGTGCAGGCTGCGACTCAGCGCTGCCGAACGCAGCGGAGACGGCCCTGCCCTCTGTTACTGCCGCTACTGCACGTTGGGCACACACCCTGGCCCCCCGGCGCTGCCCTGGCCCCACGCCCTGCCCAACGGCCCCAGGCCGCATGACCGCCAGCCGCATCGGGGCGGGCAACGTGTCGTCGGCGTACGGCAACGCAGCCAGCAACCGCCGCACCAGGTTGGGGCGGCGGGGAAATGGAAGGGGGATGCGGGGCCTTGCCCTGAAAGCAACACAGTACGGAGGTGTGCGACGCGGGCCGAGACTGGTTGTCGGCGTGCCTCTCAGCTCCCGGCCCGGGGCCCACCGCGCTCGCCACGTGCCTCCCGGGCCCAATGCGCCCTACGCAGCACGAGCATGATGGTGACGCCCGGCGCGGCGGGCCCCGCCATGGACGCGCTGGTGCAGCTGCTGCACGCCCGGGGGAAGAAGCTGCTGCGGGCGGGTGAGGGGGCGAGCGGGGGCTCCGAGGAGCGTGCGTGTGTTTGGTCTTTGAGGGGCAGGCGTGTGAAAGCGGCGTGTGCGTGTGTCTGGGCGTACATATGCTGCGAGGAACGCAGGTCAGCGACTGGGTGGGAACGTAGTTCGCTGACCTGCGTCTGTGGCCGGCAGGCTTCCCTTACGCCTCCCACGCTGCTGGCCTCCTGCCTGCCTTCCCTTCCACCGACTGCCGTCCCCCTGCCCCTGCCTGCCCCTCAGACAAGGGCCCCGCGTGGGGCCCGGCAGGGCAGCTCCCTCGGCCCGGCCAGTACTGCTACGAGGCACTGCAGGTGCGGCGTGGTGCGGCGTGGTGTGCGCTTGCCAGGCTGCAGGCTGCGACTGTGCGCTATGGCTAACGCCGCCCGGCCCCCGCTGCCAACCCGCCCGCGCCCGCAGTTTGCCCGCTACGAGACGGGGCAGCACTTCCTGGCGCACGAGGACGGCTTCCCGCCGCAGGCACGTGCCGAAGGGCACCTGCTCGAATGCGACAGAGCACGTGTTGCGTATAGCAAGCTTGCGGGTGTTGCTGCGGCGCGGCGCACTCCGGCCCATTGGTGCACCAGCCGGACCAGCCGGACCAGCCGGACCAGCCCGGACACCGTACTCGCAGAGGGGGCTCCCAGACCCCTTCGCGTGGTGAGCGCCCGTACCAACCGTGCCTTGCCCACTGCCCTCCCCGTCCCGCCCCCCCTCGCGGTACGCAGCTGGCCGCCAACAATCGCTTCCAGCGCCACGCCACGCTGCTGCTCTACCTGAACGACGTGCAAGAGGTGCGGTGGGGACCACAGCCTGCGCCCTACCTACTACCGGTGCAGACACGGACGTCAGGCTGCCCTCGCCGCCGTGCCGACGCCCGCCGGCGCCATCCGTGCACCCAACCCATCCACCCTCCCTGCCCTCGCGGGGTCGGACTGCGGTTGGGCCCGCGGACCAACCTGCGGGAGTCGCTCGCCGGCACTGGCTTGCAAGTGTGCTCTGGAGTGTACTTTTATCACAAAAGGCAACACACCCGCGTGCCATTTTTGAGGTGCCATTTTTGTCCTCACATCCCATCCCCCTAGGGCGGCTCCACGCGCTTTGACCAACTGGGCGTAGCGGTGCAGCCGCAGAAGGGCAAGGCGCTGCTGTTCTTCCCCGCCTTCGCCAACGGCGCCTCCGACCCGAGGTGCGCAGCCTGCGCCGCTGCCTGCCTGACTCTGTGATGAAAGGGTTTCAAGCGACGGATGAAGCCGAAAGCCTGTGACCTGCCGAGTGAAGTTACAACTCTCTGATGACGCGGCAGCTGCAGGAGCATGAGTACAGGTCGCCCGCTGCCCGCCCGCTGCAGGCCCTGCCGTCGTGCTTAAGTGACTTCATCGCGCCCCTCCCTTGACACCTTTCGCGCACCCCCCGCGCAGGACGCTCCACACCGCGGTGGACGCCGCCGCCGGCCACACCAAGTACGTGACGCAGCAGTGGATAGCGCGCGGCTTTGGCGCGCCCAAGCCAGGCGCCGCTGCGGCGGCGGCGGCGGGCGGCAAGGCGGCTCCGGTGAGCGCGGCGGCGGCCGAGGCCGCGGCCAAGGAGGCGGAGCTGGAGGCGAGGCTGCAGGCGGCCAGCAAGGCAAAGGCCAAGGCGGGCGCCAAGGGCGGCGCCAAGAAGGGCTTTGGTGGGGGCGGCAAGGCCGGCCGGTAGCGTAGCGTGGCACGATCGGGGGCCCTCGCGGCGAGCTTGCGCGATGGTGCCGGTACCGTGCTGCCTTCGTTCGCGGTTCTTTTTTTTGGGCCAAGGCAAGGATCGCGGGACAGCGACCAGGACCGTCGGGGTAGTGGCGACGTGTGTGGGTGCGGGAGTGGGCTGCTGCAGCGAGGACGGCGGAACAAGCGGTCGGACGCCCCCAGGGGCTATAAGGTGTGAGCTGAGTGAAGTGTGCATTGGCGAGGAGCCTGGATCCGGGGGGGCTTGTGGGCTGGCCGCTGCAGTCCAGTCGCGGCCGTGTGAGCACTACGTCAGTGGGTAACTGCTGACAGCAGCACGGCGCCTGGCCGCATGGCGCGCGCGGTGGCGCATCGGAGCCCAGCTTCAGCATCGGCGGCCATGTACGTAACCCCGTCGGCACACGGCCGACTTGTCTCTGGTTCCACCGGCTGGCTCTGCATACGTCGCGCCCAAGCGCAGGCGGCCAATGCAGCTCCTGCGCGCCAGTGCTGGGGCCGCCAGGTGCCGGGCAGGCGTTCTGACCCACACAGCCGCCCTTTCCGTTGAGTCCAGGGCCTGAACCCGCGGCGGGCAGGCTAACATGCTGGGAGTGCCGGTGCTTGCCGGAGGGCTTGGCCCCAGTCGACTGCCATGACACTTGCAACAGCCCCAGCAGCGCAGCGCGACACACGCGGGGCCCCACGCCCCATCCTCTCCGCCCAACGAAACAGCCACTCCTATCATTCTGATGCCGAAAGCTAACACGACCAGCGACCGGCGCAGTGCGCACAGCCCGGGGGTGGCGGTCGCCGCCGGGCCACCGGGGGTAGGGGGAGGTCGCAGCCAGGCCTCGACACGCGGGGCAGGAAGGGCGCCGCCGGGCCGCGACACGCCCGGCCACGGTCGGTTGCTCCCCTCGATCTGCCGTCACCGGTCGGCGCTGCGGCAGCAGCAGGGCAGGCAGCGGGCATCGCTTTCACAACGGCCAGCGCACAGACACGCAGTGGCAACCGAGCGGAGGTCCAACCCACTCCAGACACCGAGCGGGTCACACATGCACCTCGGCACATGCACGCAGCAACCAGGCGCGTCTGGCCGACTCGCCTGCGCGGGGCATCGAGCCAGATGGCTACGTCGCGAGGCCGTCGGCCTGGCGCCGGGGCGCCGAGATGATGGTGTCTGAGGGCGGCGCCGCGCGCGGACGACGGCGCAGGCGGGCCTGGCGCACAGGCAATGAGCCAATGCGGCCAAGAGCAAGTGCAGCGCTGTGGACATAGGGCCGCGCTGCCAGCAGTTGTTGGCTGCGGTTAGATTCTGCAGGGGCCGCCCGCCATTAGCGCGCCGGACGTGGCACATGTTCCCACAGGCTGCGTCGCGCTCGCAGGGCTGCGGGCCGGTAAGCCCGCAATGGCGGTCGCGAACCTGCGGCTGCGAGGGGCGGCCGGGGCCGCAGCCGAGGCCGCGGCCGCGGCCCGTGGCCTGCCAGCCTCCTCCACAGCCACTGCACTGGCTGCGCGCAGGCAGGACGGGGCTCGGGAAGCGGGGCGGCAGCCTCGCAGCGTCTGGTAGGGCGCTGGCAGCGGCAGGTGTGTCTTCTCCGCAGCACCTCTGCGGCACGCCAGGCGTCCCTTCACGACACGGCGCAGCAGAAGCTGGAGGAGGGCGGGCCGCCGCCGCTACCGCCTCCGCCTGCGCCGCCGCGTTCGGGCGCTGTGGGTCCCAGGCCCGGGAGGCCGCGCTGCCGCACATGGCTGCGGCGACGAGGGCGGAGACGGGGGTCGGGGGCAAGCAGAGAGGGATGCCGGACCGCAGCAAGCAGGAAGTCCCACGAGGGAGCCCCGCTGCAACCACATGACTGCCGCCCCTGCGCACGTACGCACCGGTTCCAGGCGACCACCACGGCGGTCAGGTGGGCGGCGGGCAGCCGGCCCTGCGCGTCCGCGCCGGACGCCACCAGCACCGCCATCAGCTACGGATGGTTCAGGGGGGGAGGAAGAGGGGAGGTTGCGAGGAGGCAGCGATGGTTGGCGCGAGGCTCATGGCAGCAGGCCAGGAGCTCTGCAGTAGGGGCGTTAGTTGGCCTATCCTGCAGCCTGCGTCCCACGGCGTACCGTACCTCCTCCACGCTCGGCGGTGTGCCACCGTTCAGATCTGTCAGCAGCGCTGCTACCTGCTCGGCCTCCAGCAGCTGCTGGGGCGAGGCTGCCGGCTCCAGCAGGGCCTGGGCGTCCCGGGCACCCGGGGTGTGGCAATAGCTTGTCAGGGGCTACCTGTGCTCGGAGAAGTCGGAAGCGGCGAGCCAAGTCGTCAACTGGCGCGACATGGGATGTGCAGCGCAAGTCTCGCACCTGTGCCGCGGTCAACGCAGCTTGCTGTTCTCGCTCCTCAAGCATGTGCTTCCGACGCTGGCGCCGCGCCTTCGCGTCTCGCTTCTCCTGCTCTTGCCGAGCGAGCGTAGCGCGCTTGCGCTCCCTTGCGCGCTCCATTGCGCCGATGAGCCCTCCCTCCGCGCGCGACTGATAATCGCGCCCGAGCTGGGGGCTGCCATAGTCCGCCATGTTGTAATAAGTTGAATTTAAAGAAAGCAAGCAACTTAGCGCACGAACGGTGCCTGCAAGACCCCGCGGAATGCCAGGACCCCGGCCGCCTGCACCATGCCGTACCCTGCCATCCCATGCCCGTCCGCAAAAGGACACAGACCGCAGTGCCGTACGCCCCCCTTGCTCGATGCGCTTGTTGCGAGTGCTGGAAACTTCCTGGCCGCAGCGCTTACACGTAGTCCCCGTCCAGTCTCCACTGCGCACGGTACCACCCGCGCTCATTCGTCACCCCTCACACCGCGCGCCCCAGCGCCGGCCGTTCAGCGCGAGGCGCATCCCAGCCGCACTCGCTCTCCCACATCCCACACCAAGCAGGCCCCGCCAACCAAACCACCGCCGCCGCCATTTGCACGACCTCGGCTCCATGGGCAGTCGCCCTGCAGCTGGCGCCTCGCCATCCACCGCACACGACGACATCTCCCGATGACACACGAGGGTGCAGATGGGCACTGGCAACGCCGCCAGCGAATGCCAGGCCACGGTGTGCCCAGACTGCTGCAGGCCCGAACGCTGCTGCTGCTGATGGTACTGCTGCTCCTGCGCCTGCGCCTGGGCCTAGGCCGCCGCCGGCACGAAGCCCTTTGGCGGCGGGCCGTGCGCCTCCTCAAGCTGCGCGGTGTGGTAGAGGATGGCCATGAGCGCGGCCTGGTCGCGGAACTGCAGCTCCGCGCCCGCAGCCAGCTCGGCGCCGCGCTCGCCCGCCCAGATGCGCACGAGCTTGGGGGAAGCAGGGAAGGGAAAGGGGGAAGGAGACGGCGAAAGGGTTTTTCGTGTGTGTTTGGTGCCGGTGGCGCCACGCTCGCTCGCCCAGGGGGGAGGGGAAGGCGAGGGGATGGTGGGTTTGTGTGCGCATATCCGCTGTGCCTGGGGGGCCGAGCATGAATGCAGCCAGGCAGCATGCCGGCGGGCGCCTGGGAGCTGTACGGCACCTCCGTACCTGCGGCCGGATGTTGAAGCCGACCTCCTCCAGCGTCCCCAGCAACCCGAACTGCGGGGTGGGCGGCGGGGTTGCACCAGGGTTAGGCACGCGGGCGCGGCTCGTGTGCCGCTCCCCGGGTGGGTAACGAGGGAGGCAGCCCCACAACCCGCTGCCCCAAGCATGCCACGCCGCGCCCGCCGCAGCTGCAACCGGATGCCCCGCCCCCCACCTGCGCCACGCCCCTGAGCTCCTTCTCCTGCATGTTGTCTGGCGAACATGAGGCACGGGGCCGGGGGGCAGGGAGGTGGGCGAGGGCGTGCTGCAGCGCTGTGCAAAACTACATAGCGCAGCGGGCGGTTGTGAGGGCTGGGGCGCCGCGGGCCGTGCCTCTAACGCTCGAAGGGCCGTTGCCTCGGCCCCCGTCAGCCGACCGCAATGCGCCTTGCCCAGCCCCAGACCCTGGCCCTCGCCCCGGCCCCGGCACACCGCCGTGGCTACCCAGACGAGCGGCCGCGCGCGCAGCGAGGCGGCCCTCCAGCCGCACGACCTAGGGACCACAACGCCTGTCCGGTTCAGACTGTGCGGCACGCAACACGACATGCGGTAATGCTCATGCTACGTGTGCGCATGCACTGAACATCATGGACCGCATGACGCGCAAGGTGGGCCGCTCTCACCCTCGTCCAGCCATGGCACCGAGGCCAGGATCTCCCACACCTGCGGGTGGTCGGGGGTGCGCCGGGCAGGGCGTGGGCACGGACGCGGGGTGGGCTACCAGGCACCTCATGCGGGGGTGGGCTGGGCAGGCGGCGGCAGCAGCACGTCAGGTGAGCAGGCGTGGGGGCTCCGCTCGGGGTGACCGAGAGCAGCTAGCCAGCCCTTGTAGGCCATCACCCATCCGTGTATCCACCCATCGGTACATCCGCTAATCAGTACACCATCCATCCGTACATCCGCTAATCAGTACATCACACATCAGTACGTCCACTCATCAGCACGTCCACGCATCTCACCTCATCCAGCCGCTTGATGTCGGCGCTGATGGCCTCCAGGCTCGCGTACTTCTCCTCGCTGGGCGATAGGGCCAGCGGGCCCTCGTCGTCCTCGCTGCCAGAGCCGGCCGCCTCGCCGGGGCCTGCGGGCCCCAGGCCGCATGACCAGCGGCGCATACGGGAGCAGGCACACCGGCAGGGACAAGGTTCACGGGCTGATCCATGTGTGGCATGATGCATACGTGTTATTAGCATGACCCAACACCATGTACATGTGGAAGTGCCGTGTAAATTGTTGGCGATGTAAGCGACTAGCGCAAGCCCGCAGGTGGCCGTGGTCGCACTCCCCCAGCGGCGCATGCCCCATGCCAGCCCCGCATCAGCAGCGCAGCCTGCCGCCGCCGGAAACCCACTCACCGCCTGCGTCAGCCGCCGCGTTGCTCTCCGCGATGCGCTTGGCGATGTCGGCGGGGCTCTCACGCGTGGTGCCCCACGCATCGTTGAGCGCCGCGGCGTCTGAGGCGCCCGACCCGCTGGAGGCGGCGCCGTTGCCGCCGTCTCGCCGGGCTGATGCGGCGGCGGCTGATGCGGCGGCAGCGCGGAGCATGTCTGAGAAGGCCTAGAGGGCGAGGGACGGTAGCAGCCCGAAGTGCGTTTCTGTTAACAGAGCTAACGTTGTGCGGTGACGCGGAGTGTGCGCAGGCCGCTGCCGCAACCCTGCCGTACGTGGTGCCGTACACACAGGGAGCCGTACCTCCATGTTGTACGCCGGCTCGGCTTTGGGCGGCCGAATCACGTCCTCGTCATCCCCCGCCTCGCCTGGCGGGATGAAGGACACGAGAGGAAGCCCCGTGGACGGCAGCGGGGGCTGGCCGTTAGAAAGCACATGTTACAGTAAATGAAGCCGGCTGGGAGCGCCTGCCCGGGCCCCCACGGCCCGCGGGGCCTGCCAGTCGGCCATCGTCACATCGTCCCCAACCCGGCTCAGCCACTGCTCGCAGTCCCCCGCCTCCCTCCCCACCTCTCCCGGCTTTCTTGTCCGGGCCCAGGCTGAGGCCCACTGGCATGCCCTGCGACGCCATGAGCCGCGACATGGGGTCCGCCATGACCTGGGGGGTCGCGAAGGCAGGGCGGCGCGAGGGCAGGCCGGCAGGTGGGAGGCAGGCAGGCGCCGCCGCGCACCCAAGCCGGGGGAGCAGGCAGGCTGGGGGCGTGTGGCGGGCAGGCGGCAGTGCGGCTGTGTCAGGCGGCGCTGCGTCTGTGGAGGCAGGTGTTGGGGCGCCGTGGGGGCTGCAGGGCAGGCGGCTACGCTGCGGCAGGGACCCACCCTCCCTCGCTTGGCTGGTGGCCAGACGGCAGCGCGAGGGACGGGCTCAGGTCCGCAGCCGAGGCGCGGCGGGGGCCAGGATGCCGTGCGCCGCGGCTCGTAGGGCGGATTGCCAGCTGTGACTCCCAGCTGCTTACGAACACCCCGGACCCCTCACCGAGGCCCCCTCAGCCTATGGCGCCCGCCTGCAAGAGCGCCAAGGCACGGGCGCCCTTCCTCCCGGGACCCTGCGGCCGAAGCGTCTGGCTGGGGCCCCCGCAGCGACAAAAAAAGTGGAGGCGGCCCAGCCGTGACCGTGACGCGTGGCTCACCCGGCGCGCAGCCTCGTCCGGTGCGACGACCTCTGACGGAGCCGGCGCAGCGCTGTCTCCACCGCGGCGCCCGCCGGCGCCTGCCGCAGCGGCGGCGAAGCCACGCGCGGCGGACAGCGGCCAGGCTTGGCGGTCGCTGCGTGCGAGCGGCGCCTGCGCTGAGCTACAGCTGGTCTCGAAGTCGCTGCTGGGGGCGCCGAGTGCGCCGCAGTTAGGGCTGCAGGCAGCGGCGGAGCACACGGCCTGCCCCGATGGCAAACGAGGGCCGGGGTCACAGCGTTTGAGACGGGGACAAGCGGTGAAAGGTGACCGGCAGCGATAGCGGTAGCTTGCGGGGTATGCTGCGCGTGGATCGCCCATGGCATGGCGCAGGCGTGGCGGGGCCCCGGGAGGCACGCGTGTGAGTCCCCACCTCGGCTGATGGTTGCGATCGCCGTCCTGCGCGAAGCGCCAGCTGGGCCGCCCTCCTCATGGCTGATAGACAATGAAATAATGAGCTTAGCAAGGGTATCGGGCTACCTGGAACACGCGGGCTCAGCACGCCGATGGTGGATGCTAATTTCGCCTTCGTCGGTAGCACGCGACAAGCCTAGACCCTGCAGGTATACACGATTCTATACCACCTGTGCAAATAGGGTCTCGAGGTATGCAAACCCGACTTCCTGCATTGGGGTTCGCCGATCGCATGTGGCAAGCGTTAGGGAGGTGGCTCCGAGCGGAAAGTCCGTGTACAGTGTCTGGGGAACTGCACCCCACCCGTAGAACACACGCCTGCCGCGGCTTCTCTTCTGCGCACAGGTGCGCAAGCCACGTCCGCAGCGCTGCCTTTGGCCAACGCTCGCTGCTAGGGCCAACTTGGGCAGCTCTACAGTCAATTGCTGTCATATTGCCCTTTCTGGGCTCCTGGCTGAGCGACTGTGGCGCTCGGAAGACTTCAGCCGGCCGCTGCAAGCCAACGCCAAGCGGCCGCGCCCTGGGCAGCCCAGCTCACAAGGTCTTTCGCCACAATTGTTGTCAGCTATTCAACAAGACAACTTGACGACAGCAATGGCTGTTAGAACAGCGCCGGCGTTCAGCTTTGGAGCATGCAGCCGATCCCCTGTGGCTTTCCCACGTCAGCGCAGCTGCGCAGCTGCGCATTGACCAGCTCAACTACAACTTATCTCTGGCCTGCATAACGCCAGCCGGCCCCGCCCTGTGCCCCACAACGCGCAGGCACCATGCAGGCTATGCTTAAGCAGCAGCGCAGCGGCGTGCGCGCCGCGCAGCCCGGTCGTCGGATGGTGCAGGTAGGTTGCTCGCATGGTCGTAGTGCTGCGCCATGCCCCCGCGCTAGTCTGCGAGCGTTACGGCCGTGCTGCCTGTCGCTTCCTCCCGCCCGACCTTCCTTGCCACACGGCCTCCCTCCTAAACCACGCGACCGACCCACATGCCTGCACACAATCAAACGGCTTGACCCGACCTACAGAGGCATCCCTCGCGCGGCAACCCTCCTGAACCCTCGTCCCCGCGGCCCGCTCCCCTCCTCACACCTTCCCCAGGTCCGCGCCGTCGCGGCCCCCGCCAAGACGTCGAGCAAGCCGCTCGTCTCCGCCGAGGTGATTGAGGATAGCCGCCTGGGGTTGCACATCTGAAGCCCCGTGCGCGCTGGGTAAACCGAGGCGAGGCTGCGAGTAGTGCAGCTGCACCCCGCACGGCAGGGCTATTGCCCGTGCGGGCACCCGGCATGCGACAGACAGGTCGGGCTTGGGACTGTCGCGGAAGCGCATAGGCCCGCCGGCGACTGTCGTGGAAGCGCAAAAGCCCGCGGGCGACTGTCGTGGAAGCGCAAAAGCCCGCCGGCGACTGTCGTGGAAGCGCAAAAGCCCGCCGGTGACTGTCGTGGAAGCGCTGCCAGGTCCATGCGAACAGCCGGCCGCGTGGAATGCACAGTGGCGCGAGGGCAGCAGCTCGCTGCTTCACCTTGGCTTGCTCCGGTTGCAGCCCGGCCGGGACAGGGGGCCGCGGCGGCACTCTCGGTCAGTGGTCCGCGAAGGGCAGGAGCGGAGCGGCCGGCTCGCGGATCTGCGGCCTCGAGCAGTGGAAAACGGATAGCGCCGCATGTCATGGTGGAGGAGCTTCTTACCATGCGCCCCCGACCCCCGCGTCCGCGCACGCCTGCAGCCCCCACCCCAGCTAGCCATCGCTGCGCACTGTGGTGCAGTCATGCAGGAGCCCAGGCGCATGGCGGGGCCTCACGAACACCGCCTTGCCCCAGCCCCACACTGTGCCTTGCACCCCGCCCTTGCCGACCACCACCTTCCTCCCGATCTCCCCTGCCGTACACCCGTACACCGCCAGGCCGCCAAGGACATGTACTACGACATGGTTCTGGGCCGCGAGTTCGAGGAGATGTGCGCGCAGATGTACTACCGCGGCAAGATGTTCGGGTTCGTGCACCTGTACAGCGGCCAGGTGCGTTGCCGTGACCGGCAGAGGCGAGGCAGGGATGACGCGTTGTCGCACAGCGCGTTCCTCACTGTGACTTGCAGCTGCAGCAAGTCTGGCGTGTGCAGGGGGTGCCCTCAGCTGGCGACCACCGCCTGCGCTGACGAGCGCCGAGCGCCGTGGCCAGGGGTTCGGACGTATGGACTGAGTAGAGCGCCCGTGCGCGGCCCCCGCGGTTGCCCTCTTCTCTTCACCCCCGCAGGAGGCGGTGTCCACCGGCGTCATCCGCCTGCTGCGGCAGGACGACTATGTGGTGTCGACCTACCGCGACCACGTGCACGCGCTGAGCAAGGGCGTGAGCGCGCGCGAGGTGATGGCCGAGCTGTTCGGCAAGAAGACGGGCTGCTGCAGGTGTGGAGGAGAGAATGGAGAAGAGGAGTGGGATGTGGAGGGGAAAGCGGAGGGGGAAGCGGAGGGGGAAGCAGAGGGCGGCAGCATGCGTGGCAACGGGTCCGCGGCTAGGTGGAGCAAGCGCGGCGGAGCAAGCGCGGCGGAGCAAGTGCGGCGGCTGCCAACAGCCCGAGCTCCAGCCAGTCGTCGAGCGCTGAGCTGTCTCGCTGCTGCGGTCGGTTGCTTGGGCTGCCGCCACGTGCACCAGGGACACATCGAGTTGTGTCACTGTCTGTTGCCTAGTTCCGAACACACCGGCTCCTCTCCCTTCCCCTTCCTGCTCTCTTTCTCCCCAGGGGCCAGGGCGGCTCAATGCACATGTTCTCCGCCAAGCACGGTGTGCTGGGTGGGTACGCCTTCATCGGTGAGGGCATCCCCGTCGGCCTGGGCGCCGCCTTCAAGTCCAAGTACCGGTGAGTGGGGGCGGGGGCAGGTACATGCGTGGCTGGCTGACTGGTGGGGTTGGCTGGCAAAGGGGCACGGAGTACCAGGGAGCGGGCAGGGAAAGGGCCTGCAACGCTGCGGTGTGCAATGATCGCGTGAACCGTCGGTCGCATGCGCAACGGGACGCGCTGACATGCCGACCTCGCGAGCCCTGCCGGCTCCCGTGTGTCCCACGCCCACGCCGTACTCCCATCTGTCCCTGCCCGCTTCCAGCCGCGACGTGCTGGGCGACGAGAAGTCGGACTCCGTGACGTGCTCGTTCTTCGGCGACGGCACCTGCAACGTGGGCCAGTTCTACGAGTCGCTCAACATGGCCGCGCTCTACAAGCTGCCGCACATTTTCGTGGTGGAGAACAACCTGTGAGACCTGTGGCACATTCTGCACGCAACTAGTGCTCTATGCATCCGTGTCTATGTCTAGGTATCCATGCCGCGTACGCTGTTCATGTGTCGAGCCCACCGGGGAACGGTTGATCCGTCCGCCTGGCCGCCGTGCGCTGACCGCTGTGTGTGATGGTGGGGAACAGTGCCGGTGAGGGCGAGCTGAGATAGCGGCGGGGTGCTCAGAGTTGGCCAGTGGCGACAAACCGCTCGGCTTCTGTTGCGGGGCTGCCAGCAGTGGCCAGATCCCGCCAGGAAGCCTCCGCAGAGCCCCGGGGCAGCAAGCGTGTTGAGCGAAGCCCCTGTGACAGCTCCTGCCAACTCGCGCAATCAGCCATCCAATCCTGTGAAGACCGGATACATGCTATCGGATCCTATTCGCAGGTGGGCCATCGGCATGAGCCACCTCCGCGCCACCGCCCACACCGCGGGTGACAACGAGCCGCACATTTACAAGAAGGGCCCCGCGTTCGGCATGCCCGGCGTGCTGGTGGACGGCATGGATGTGCTCAAGGTGTGGCGGCGGAGAGGCGGACACGAGGGGTGTGCGGGAGATCGGTGCAGCAAGGGGTTTGCACGGCAGGGGAGGCACGGTCACAGGCGATGTTGCTCGACCTCGGGCTGAGGCAGCGGTAGTGGCGCGAGCAGGAGCCGGGCCCTTGCGCCTCCACACATTCGTGTTAGTCCCTGTTCCCTTTTCTGAACACCCGTGCTGACCGCTGCCTTCTCTCCCCGCCCAACCCCTTGTGCCCAACCCACACAGGTCCGGCAGGTGGCGCAGGAGGCGATCGAGCGCGCGCGCCGCGGCGAGGGCCCCACCCTGATCGAGGCTGAGACGTACCGCTTCCGCGGCCACTCGCTGGCCGACCCCGATGAGCTGCGCAGCAAGGAGGAGAAGGCCAAGTGGCTGGCGCGGGACCCCATCCCGCAGCTCAAGAAGTACATGCTGGAGCACGTGAGTGGTGGAAGATACCTGGGATACGGATCTGGGTTCTGCGACCAAAGACCTGGTATGGGCACTTGAGTTGGGAACTGAGCTCGGACCGGAGAGTCCGAAGCGCACGTCTCGGCGCTGCCACCAGAGACGCGTGCGCCGTACCCATTCGCGGCCGCCTGTGGCGACCTGGATTGGGCTGTTGTGGTCTGACGTGACGTGTCCCGCGCGGTCACCCGCAGGGCCTGGCCACGGAGGGGGACATCAAGGCAATCGAGGACCGGGTGACGGAGGAGGTGGATGACTGCGTCAAGTGAGCGCCGGGGATGAGGCGGCGGGGCTGGGGGCCGGGGCGGGAGCCGGGGGCAATGGGAGCGGGTGCACACTGGGAGAGAGGCGGCGCGGACAGCGCATGTCACGTTGCAAGCCTACGCGGAACGGGGCCGGGGCTTTGGCGCTGCGATGGCCCGCGCCTCGCCCGACCTCCAACCGCCACACCGCCACCCAACGCCGCAGGTTCGCTGAGGAGTCCCCCAAGCCCGACCGCGGGCAGCTGCTGGAGAATGTGTTTGCCGACCCGCGCGGGTTCGGCATCGCCGAGGACGGCCAGTACCGCTACATGAAGCCCGGCTTCACCTCCGGCACCGCCGCTGTGTCGTAAGCCACACGGCGGCGACTGCGGCCAAGCGCTTTGCGATCTGGGCGCCGGCGCCGTCGGCCTAGCACGGGCCGCCGTGCCGTGGCCGGTTGGCGCTGGCTCGCGTGTAGCGACGTTGCGCGGTGTGTGGGATGGATGCGCTTGGCAGCGTGTTGCCTGGTATGGCCATGGCGACGTCTGTCCTAGGCCCGAGGCGCGGCAGCAGCAGGGGGCGGCTTGCTGCGACAGGGAACAGGCGGGCGGCGCGGCCGGTCCGCCTGACGCTGGGCCGGCGTCGGTCGCAGCGCTGGCGGCCGGCGGGGACGCGGCGGGAGGACGGGTGTGGAAGATCAGGTTGGGTGGGTGGGGGTTGCAGTGGTGGCGGAAGGTCGGATGTAGCGTGTGTTGTGTGTGTACATCGGCGGCGTGGAGCGGGCGGCGGGCTTGGAGCAGGCGGAGCCAATTTTGCGTGCTGGGCGCGAGGGGAGGCGGGGGGCCCTGGGCGCGGCGACTCCTCGCCATGCGGGGCCTGAGACTGGGGGCCCGCCGGGCCGGGCCCTGTTTGAGTGAGCGTGACCCAACCTAGTGTGTAACTTGGCTTGTGGTGCCACAAGATCTGAGGTCTCCGCCCCTGGTTTGACTGGGGGCGCACTGCGCATGGCCGGCATGCGCGTGTATGTCGGCAGCAAGTGGAGCCCCCGGCCGGGCGCGGTTGAGGCGTGCTTGCTGCTCTGCCGGGGACACCGAGCTGCAAGGCGTCGCGAAACGGTGGCACTTGCCAGTCAACCGGCAGGGCCGGGGCGACGGTACGGCACAGGGGGCGCGGCACGGGGCAGCGCAGCAGCGGCTTACATGCGGCTCGTCCTGACAGGGCCCGCAGCAATGGAGCGGTGCCGCAAGGCCCTTCGCCTTGCCGCGGGGCGCTGCCAGCGAGCGCCGCTCTCCGCCTGACTCACTCCGCCCCAACCCGCTGGGGTACACTGTCACCCGCCGCCGCCAGCACCGTGGTGCAGGTTCGTGGAGCCGGCACCGAGCAACTGTCCATCAAATCCCAGACACACGACAGGACCCATGCATAATGCGAGACGAGGTTATCGGTTATCAATGCCCTGACACCCTCCCCAACCCCCACGCGGCTGGCGTCTGTAGGCCACCGACCTCACACAGCCGACCCACCAGTCATGCAATTAACAATCCAAGCACATGGAAGTCACAAAACGGCTTGCTCCCTATGGGGGCAACATTTCTTAAGCTATCCCATGATGCAGCCCCCCAACCGAGCTGACCCCACTTCACCGCCGTGTGCACGCAACATCCGCAAAATCTGTGAGCTACTAGAGCATGAAGACATCCTGCTGAGGGTGCCGCGTTGACATCGTGAGAGTCAACCGCTGGCGTCCGTTGCCTTCATGGCGCAACGACACCGCCTTTTAGCGGCATGTGCAGCAGCGTAGAGAGGGAGAGAGGCGTAATTCTAGAAGCCGTTTCCAGACCTCCAGAAGTCCACATACTGGACCGCGGAAGTTGTCTGCGACCATGTGGCCACAGCTGTCCAAAGTCCAATGAGTTACAGTGAAGACAATACCATGGTCCGAGAGGGAAGGCCACTATCTCGCAAGGTCCGCGCTCGGCGAGCTAACGACTCCTCCGCTGTCGCAAAATACGCCTCCAGCGCCATTCTGCTCGCCGGTGGTCCAAAAAGTTGCCGTGCGACTGGCTGTGGACTCTCGAGCGTGCTCGGGCTTTCAATTTGCACTGGGGTCGCCGACGCGCTCCCAGAGGTAATAGAGCTGCTCATCAGCGTCGTAGCTGCGTTAGATAGTCCCACGTTGGATAGTCCTGAGCAGCACTGAGGCGTTGCGGGCGACTCGGGTGTCGTTGCGTCCATGGTTACGTCCAGGGTCAACAGGTAAGGTCAAATACTATTTGCTAGGTTGGGTCACAAGTGTGCATGTGTGATGCAGGCTGTCGTTGGACTGCGTTCTGACGTAGTGTGGCGATGACCGAGTAAACGACAGGGTTCTCGTACGCCTGCGCGCAAGGGACAGTTTAAGGCCCGCTCACATCACTTGGATGCCCTGAAGCTATCTATAATGTTGCGCTGATTCGCAGGGATTACTCGAGTCTGCTCTTGGCATTGCTCGCGCACCATCACTACTGCTCGGCTCACCGAGACCCGCCCTTTAGCGCCTGTGCGTCATAGAGAATGGCGTCGTCGTGCGGTGACTCGATCGTAGCTGGTTTAGCCGGTTTAGATCTGTGGCGATGGAGAACGCCACCGGAGAAGCAGGGGGGTACTACAGCCACCGCAGTTACAGCCCCGTTGCTCCTTTCCGCAGCCTTCGCCGCGCGCCGCACGCCAGCCACATTCGAAGCTTGCATCATGCAGCGCGGCCAACGTTGACCAGCTTCCATTGCGTGTCGCACCGTGCGTTAAGTCACACCGTTGCCGCGCAGCGACAACGCCGTGACGATGCCGTGCGCCCGCGGCATCTTCCACGTCCAGTCTGACTGCTGAGCTGTCCTCGCCGCACGCCAGCCTGTGTACTGCGCCCTGCGCATCAGCTGCCCAGAACCAGGGGCTCAGCAGAGGCGGCCTTGCAACAACGGCACGCAACGGCCTGCCAGCGACCGACGCCACCCAAACACCCCGCGAGCCAGAGCCCCACGCAGTGCCCCGGCATGCGGATTTCGGCTCGGCCACATGCCAACAAAAAAACTGGTGACAAGGCGCCGACCTCGCGACACAACCTCCACCAACTCTTCCCCATTAGACACGGCAGCTTGACGGCTAACGTTAAGCGATCTGTGCGGCTCCGGACCACCGGTCGTCAAGCCGGTGTGCAGAAAAGAAAGAATCCGTTACAAGGGGAGGCATCCGGCACAGCAAGCAGCCAAGCACCCAACGAACCCGACGGCTCAGCGGGGGCGCAGGAGGCGCCGAGAGCCAAGCGCGCCTGCACGACTTAGAACAGCTTCCTTGGCTGGAGTTTAGGGCCCTAGCGCCCCAACTCCAGCGCGCAAGCTACCGGCATCTGCCACGGGTGCCCTGGGCCACGGACAGGGTCACCGCACTCAGCATACCGAAGCCACCGGTGTTGCCCACGCCCATGCCCCCGACCCCGCTCGCCCCCCGCTCCGCCAAGCCCAGTCACCTGTACATGACACACACGCGGAGCCGATAGCGCTAGGCCTGCGGAGCGGGCAACAACTGCCGCCGGCCGGCGGCCATCCCTTGCAGCACTCCCACGTCTGCCCTGCCCCCAGCGACATCCCCTCCCTCTCACACGCCACCGCGTCGCTCCGGCCGTTCTTCCCCCGCCCCTCACCACGCCGCCATTCCCTCTCCTCTGAACGCTGCGCATGCTCATGCAAAGCGGGTTGCCTTCTCCGCAGGGGCTGTGACTGCAACCCCGATTGGTCTTAGGTACAGGCTCAGCGGCATTATCCATCTCATGACCCTCTCCGCCTCCTACTCCTCCGCCGCCAGTTGGCGCTCCACACGCTGACAAGGCGCTGCCGCAGCGATGCGACGGTGTACCTCAGGGCCAGGCCGTGGGGTGAGTGGTCCTTGTACAGAAAGGACCTGGCAGCAGGAGGGGGCACGGGGTGGGCTGTGGGGATGGCAAGGGGGAGGCAGGCCGGGCTTGGGGCTCTACCTTCCCAGCCCCTGCTGGGCCCAGCCACCCCAGCTCGCGGAAATTGCCTCCGTCGCGCTGCCATGGCCTCCTTCGACAGCTGCCCAGCAGCCCAGAGCCGGCAACCAGCAGCCCCGGCGCCCCCGCGCCCACACTCGCGCACATCCCATCCGCGCAGGCGCCTCCTCGCAGCTGCCTGCTGCCAGACCCCGCCCTGGCGCTCACCGGTGCCAGGCGGCCAGCCCCCGCTGCAGCTGCGCCACACGCTCGGGGCCGATGGCGTCCAGCAGCGCGGGAAGGCGGTGCAGGTTGCGGCGGCTGACGCGGACCGAGAACTCGTCGTACGGCAGCACGTCCCACAGAAACTGCCGTACATGGGCAAAGTACGGATTGCGTCAGCAAGATGCGCAGGCGGATGTGCGCGAGGCTGGGCTGGTGATGTAGGCACTGGTTGCGCGCGCAGCAGGCGGTCGCGAGGGGCGGTGGCTGCTGCTGCGCGGCGCGGCGGTGCGCTGCGGGGGCCCCGCACCACGCGGCCGCACTGCCGCACTGCCGCACTGCCGCATGCGCACATGTGCACTGCCGCATGCGCAGTGACTGACCTGGTAGATATGGTCCTGCGGGGGAGGAGGCCGGGTGGGGGGGCGGGGGGCGGGGGCCGGGGGCACGTGTCGCACAGCTGCGGTCACGTGTCGCAGGGGGGCCGCGTGTGGGGGGCCGGGGGGAGGGGACGCTGGTGCCACGTGCCTCCGGCCACCCAATGGCGTCCACCCCACAACCACGGCCAGGACCGCGACCGCGACCCCCACCCGGCACCTGCAGGAGCGGCCGACGGCAGGGATGCGGGCCACGGCCACCGCCTGCCTCAGCTGTGACCTTCCGCGGGGGAGTATGCCAACAACTATCCACTACAGATAAGCCCGAACCACATCACGGGGGCTTCCGTACAACCGCACCTGCACGATCACGGGGATGCACCCCAGCGCCGCCGTCTGCAGGGCACCAGGAGCGCGGACAAGGCCCAGGATCCAGGATGGTGGATGTTTCACTGTGAAGCCAGCGTGGACGTCAGCGGAGGGTGACTTGGGTCCGACTGCCTTCCGCACCCCACACACCGCCGAGCCCCGTGGCCTAAAGTGCACCCAGGGCCGCGACCCAGGAGCTGCAGGCGCTCGGAAGCGGGTGCGGGTCTGACGGCGCGGAGCTTGGCGCTCCCAAACCCGCCCGCCAGGAGCGCGCCGGCCCCAAGGGCACCCCCCAGCCCGCACCGGTGGGCCCGGGGGCCCACACCTCATGAGCCCCAGGGTATGCAGACGGCGCAGACGACACGCCCGGCGCATGCACGCCCTACGACCCACGGACCCACAGAGACCTCCGCACCTCCACCAGCCGCACGCCCCAGCCGAAGCCGCTGGGAACCAGGCAGAAGAGCGACTCGGCCATGCGCTCCTTGCCATGGCCGGAGTCTGGCGGGGAGTGGGGGTGGGGTCGCGGTGGGGCGGGGCAAGGAGCGCGCGAGGAGAGGCCATCAGGGGCACGCAGGGCAGTGCAAGGCAGCCGGCCAGTCCGGCCGCGGGTGGCCGGGCTGGCATTGCTTCCGAGACAGGATGGTCCCCGGACCCCCTGCCTCACTGAGCACTCCCGGAACCGCGACATAGCACTCCAGGAATGCGGGATGCGGCGCTTTACGGCACTCCCAGGATCCAATGAAACGTAGAAACCCTCACTTCAATAATCAGAACTCATGAATTAAAAACATGTTAAATTATAGTTCCATGATAGTCTATTCAGCGACTCGCATGAGCGGAAACTTGAGGAGTGTGATTGGGAAACTGGTAAGAAGAGTGCATGAAAGTGACGAAACCGGGATGGAAACATGGCAAGTACTATCGTTTGGCATGATAGCAGATTTTGCAGGTAGCAGTTCAGGTACGTGGTGAGGCGTTGCGCTTCCGCAGCATTCGGACTCTCGATGTATGTTATGCACCAGTCGCGCAACAACAAGGGACTCCGCGAGCGTCATTCGTTGAATACATGGAAGTATTGGTCAGGCAGCGGGCAGAGCTGGAGCAAGACTCCCTTTTTTCAGCTGGGACGACACGGCCGCACAACCATCGGCGCGGCTGCGTTCTGCAGGTCTGCCGAGTGCGGGAACGCAGGCAGTGCGGGTCGCTGGCAGCGAGCGGAATGCAGCGCACGGGGGGGGAGGGGCGCACCGACGCACGCACCCGCTGGCCGGACGAGGAAGTCGGGCCGGCGCCACGCGGCCGACTCGCTGTCGTTTGCGTTGACCAGGTTGAACATGGCCTGCCGTACGCCCTGGCCGTACATCTGCTCCGCCCTGGTGGGAGCGGGGTCATGGGCCGCCGGCGGGTGCGCGGGCGCGTGACGGCTACTGGAGGTTGTCCTTCGGCAGCCGTTCCGGGAGGTGGGGCCCACGGCGAATGAAGGGATTATGCCGGCGCAGGCCTGGCGGAATGGCCGGCCCCGGGTCCATGGCGGCCGCGCCGGCAAGGCGCACACGACAGGGTACGGAGACGCGTACTGCGCCCGGGTCACGTACGGTACGGTGACGCCGCTTCCCCTGCGCCGGAGCCGTGCCTGGTGTTGCCGGAGAAGAAGAGCGTGTACGGCCGCGGCATGGCGGTGTTGAAGACGGGTGTCGTACCGTTGCCGTACACGTCGGCCAAGTACGGCAGCGTCCAGGGCGACAGGTACGGCACCGCCACCACGTCTTGCGCGGGCCTGCCCGGGAGGAGCGGCACGGGCCGGAGGGGCGGGAGCCGCTTCATGGCCGTGGCATGGGCTGCCGCCCGCCGGGGCAGGCGGTGTGGCAGCCGTAGGCCCACACACGACGCCACTGTCACCCCAGGAGCATCTCGAGAGGCGTCTCTCATGTAGGCACACCGCCTACTGCAGGCGACGGCCGGGAGCACAAAGCATGGGGACGCGGGCAGTGCCGGCGGCTGGGTCTCAGCTCATGCCTGCAGCTGGGCGGCACATCGTGGCTGCAGCACCCCACCCGACCCAGCACGAGCCGAACGTGCTCGAGTCGCGGTGCGACGCGCGCCATGACATCAGCAGCGCATCCCAAGAGTGGCACAACGCGGCAGCTCACAGAGGCCCCGGCAGCGGGTGCGGCCTCGGAGGCACAGCGCCTGCATTGCTCGGCCTCGGTGGGTCGGACAACGCCGGGGTGGGGCCCTAGGTGATGCTAGGCACCGTATCTCGCCAGCCGTCGATCAAGTCGATAGAGGTGGATCGGCAACATGTCGTCGACGTATTGACAGACGGGATTGAAGATGCGAGCGCTGCACCTCGCCTGTAGCAGGGCATCTGCTCGAAGTAGGTGTCCAGGTCCGTGTACTTGTTGAAGCCGCGGTACATGGGCTCGCGCGTGCTCTGCGGGTGCGGTGGAAGCAGGGCCGCGTCACAGCTTGTCTGGAGCCGCCCTGGGCTGTCGGGCTGTCGCGCCAGCCGTCGCATCCTAGTCGATAGAATCTATCGAGCCGAATCTTCCATGTATTGATAGTGTTGATACATGGTGCGAGGGCTGAGTCATGCATGGACCCCCGCAGCGCAGGGCCCTGGCCGGCCCCGGCCCCGGCCGCAGGAGGCCCAGGTCTCAGGGCCCGCGGCGCTCCCCGTCCTTGGCGCCCCTCCGCCCTCCGCACCCGGAGGATGGCCTCCTTGTTGGCCCGCAGCGCATGCACCGCGTACTCCTCGTGCGTGCTCAGCGGGTGCAGCATGGGCAGCCGGGGGCACTGCCCGAAGTGCGTCATCTGGGCGGCCGCGAGCGGCAGGAGCAGGAGCAGGCGAGGTAGGGAAGGCAGCAGCGCGGCAGGGCGGCAGCGCGTGGCGGCTGGCGGTCGGTACGCCGCGGGCGCGGTACCACAGGGCGGCAGGTCTCGGTCGTAGCGATCGACGATGGAGCTGCGCTGTGCAAGGGGCAAGGAGCACACCGCAAGCGCCGCCCAGGGCACGGGGCAAGCACCTGCTCTCCAGCCCCGCGTCAGCCCCATGACCCATGGGTCGAGCCGCCCCCGCGTGAGCCCCATGACCCATGGGTCGAGCCTGTCGCCCCGTCCCTGCCAGCTCACGATGATGGGCCGCTTGAGCGCGGGCTCCAGGTGGTGGTGGTCGCAGAAGCCCCTGCGGCGGCAACCACGGCAGCGGTCCGCATGTTGCACATGGGGCTGGGGCTATCCATGCACTACGACGCCACATGTGCGGGCAGCGTGCATGTGAAAGTGTGCATGGCCTCTAGCTAGGTCGGCATACGGCAGAACATCCATGCAAGACAACGACACACGTGCGTGCGTGCGTGCGTGTGGGTGTGCGTGCGTGCGTGCGTGTGCTCAGAATTAGGTAACATATAGTAAGCACGACCCACGCGGCACGCCCTGGGTTGGTGACGCGTTGGTCGTGCGTGTGGGAGTGCATGGACCCTTCACAGCGGCTGCTGCGAGGGCAGTGGCCAGGAGCCCGCACCGCGGGACGCGCAGCTGCAGCCACAGCCTCGACGCAGCGGTGGGCCATCCGCCGGTGCACCCGTCGCTCACGGCCCACGGGCCGTGGTCCCTCATAGATCGGGCAGTGCAGCCCTCGAGGCACGCATGGCACGCATGCCGGGGCTGCCTCCATGCATGAGGCGCAACCTGCTGGGGTGTGGCGCGCGTGTGAGGCCCGGCAGCGCACCTGTCGTTTACCGCCCACAGCACGTGGTTGCGGCCGCCCAGCTCCTCCCAGAACGAGTGCCCCCCGCCGGGCAGGCCGCTGGCGGGCCCCGGCGTGCGCAGCCAGCGGATCACGTGCCGGAACAGTCGCGTGGGCAGGCCCGTGTTGCCTGGCAGGGCGGCAGGGCGGCGGAGGGCTACGTGTGACGCAAGGAGGTGGTGTGTCGCACGGCCTGGGCATGCGGCGCCGTTGAGCTCATCCCTGTGGTACCCGTTACCACAGGGGGAGCTCTAAGTGGGCACCATTACCGGTACACAAAGCATTAAACCGTGCTGATATGCTTGATGCATCACCTCATGATCCAAGCACGACGTACGGGCGGCTCACCCGTGTGGTACACGCTCCAGGTGGGCACCACGAACAAGTTGGCCTCCCAGGGGTTCTGCGTGACCATGCCCAGGCCGCCGGCCTCGGGGCCCGCCACGCTGTCGGCCAGCAGGTCGGATAGGAAGGCCTGAGGCGCGGGTTTGCCGATTCGCTTTAGCAGACGAATAGAAGCTATCATGGCTTCACGATTACACAGTAGACTCAACGGCTAGCGGGAGCCGCCGAGCTATCAGCAAGCAGGTGGGGCAGGAAGGCCTTGGGCGATAGGAGGGTGGGGAGCGGAGGGAGGGAGGGGAGTGTGTGGTTGGCCTGGGTGTGGGGCGGCCGTGGCGGGGGCAGGGGGGCAACGCGGTTTGCGTGAAGGTTGGACAGGAGGGCGTTACGAGGCAGGGATGGAAGCCATGTTGGGCCGGACAGGAAGTATGGGGCTCATGAGATCGAGCGACCGGGCAGCGGTGACGGCGCGGCTGGCGAGCCCTTTGCGTGCCTGCGCGCCCCGTGTCGATGAGGGCTGCGAGCCCCTTGGCGAGAGCCAGGCACCCTGACCAGCCCCACCGCCAGCGGGACCTTGCGGGCTGCGAGGCCTGCTCCCCAGGGTTCGACGCACGACCCACGGACCCAGCCTTCCTGGGGCCCCTTGCGTTCGTGTGGTCACCCCAGGTCGGGGCCGTGGGTGCCACAACTGCCTTTCGCTCAGAGGGCCGGTGAGCTGCAAGACATGCCGCGACCGGAGCAGTCTATCAACGGAACCCCCCGGCGCCACGGGTGCACCCCAGGGCCCAGGCCCCAGCCCCCACCGCCTTCCGCCCCGCCTGCCGTGCCCACCTTCTCCGCCCGGTACATGGCATCGATGTCGCCCCTGCCATTCCGCACAGGGCCCATCGCGGCAGGGGTGGCAGGGGAGTGCGCGAGTCAGTCGGGGGCAGTCGCGGGAGGCGCCGCACCGGCGCATGCCCTGACCCACATGGGAGCTCCAACCCGTGGGTCTCTGCTAACACGCCGCCGCATTAGGGCCGCGCCCGCGCAGCTCCCTCTCGGCTCAGGGGACCCCACGCCCCTGCACCCGCAGCCCGATCCCAGGGCAGAACTTATGTAGGGCATGCAGTGGACGTGGCGCCTATCTACTCTTTGCAGGAACTGTGCTTGATGTGGGGTCTGTCTAGAACCTGGCGACTCACATGAACGCGTCCTCGTACTTCCGGTGAACGAGATTCGCAGGTGGGTCGTACACAAATATCCGCAAGCCGCCGTGGTACGGCAGCCAGCCTGGGGGGCGGCAGTGCGCAGGGGTCGTGTTGAGGGCTGGTGCAGCAGCTACGGACTCGCTGGGTGTCCAGCGCCAGCCAGCTGCAGCAGGCCATGCCGTACCACTGGCCCCGTACGCCGGGCGCCCACCTGCGCTGCTGCTGTAGTACGTGTCACGGGTGCAGGCCTGGCCCCAGCGGCCCTGCGGAGGGAGGGAGCGGTGGGCTTGTCGGACGGGTGCGTGGGTGGGCGAGTGCATGGGTGCGGCACGCGGCGGCGGTCGTACAGTACAGGAGCCTGGGGTTGGGGACCCGGCACGCCGGGCGGGTATGGCCGGTGCTGTGGGACAGATGTGGTTACCCAACAACAATCCCTCGGCAGGGGCAGCCAAATGCCCCCCGCACGACCCCGCTACTATGTCCCCCTGACAGCGATGAGCGCTGGCGCGAACGCGGTTGGCACTCACTCCCGCACCTGCCCACACACCCGCCTCTGCGGCACGTGCACAGCTCAGACGCTCACACGTGTGGCTCGGCGGTGCGATGCGATGCGGCACTCGCCAGCCGCCGGCGCCACTTGCCGCACTGCCCTGCCCTGCCCCGCCCCCTGGCCCATGGGCCGCAGTGGGGGTCGCAGCCCGCGCTCGCCTACCGGAGCGCAGTGGCAGAAGCCCTGGTGACAGATGCCGTGGGGAGCGCCGGCCGTCGCACCACCGCTGCAGGAGCTGCGAAGTTCAAGCAGCGGGTGGGTGGGTGGGTGGGTGGGTGTTACATACTGGGTAGAGGTTGCGAGAGGAGCGAGGGGCGGGGAGGGGCAAGGCTAATGGTAACAACTCAAGTCAAGAGCCTGGTTGATATGTCGAATGCATGCAGGGGTCAGGCGGGCTCTGCACCCTAAGGGCAGGCAGCGAAGGCCGCCCCCGCCAGCTTCCCTGCCCTGCTCGCCAGCCGCATCGGGCAATGCCACCCCGTCCTCAGCTGAGCCCACAGCCGAGGAGCAACAGCTAGCGATTCCCTCCGAAATCATTTAGCTTGCCAGGTCTGTCGACACATCGAGCCAACCGAACCTAGCTCAGCCCCATTCAGCCCTTTTCAGCCCCATTCAGCCCCATTCAGCCCCATTCAGCCCCATTCAGCCCCACTCAGCCCATCCCAGCCCATCCCATCCCATCCCATCCCATCCCAGCCCAGCCCAGCCCAGCCCAGCCCAGCCCAGCCCAGCCCAGCCCAGCTCAGCCACGCCCAGCCACGCCCGCTTTACCTGACGTCCCAACCACCAAGCATAGTTGCCGTGTCATATCGACCTCCAACACCCGACCCCATCCCCCGACCCACAGGTGGCATTCCGCCGCCAGCACCTCCCCGCACGTCGCTCCCTGGTAGGCGAACGAGCAGGCGCACTCGCCCGTGGCCGCGTCCTTGTCCGCAGAGGCGCACACGCCGCGCTCGTGGCACCTGGGGCCGCCAAGCACCCAGGATGGTGTGAGGAGGGGCTGTCGGTTGCCGACAGCCATAGAAAAATTCATACAAACACATGATGTTGTACATGTGAGTTACGAAAGGTTGTATATCAGATCCTCTTGTTTGGCGTCCTTGTCATAGGAGCAGCAGACGCCGCGCTCGCGGCGGGAGCAGGCTAAAGATGGCCGCACAGCAGCCACGAAGGGTGGGGCCCGTCGGCTGCCTGGCGGCCGCAGCGGCGAGGCGATCAACGGCCGAAAGGGTGCAGGCGCTGTTGGGGGCTGTGCCTAGATAGAACCTGCGCTAGGCGCACGCAGAGGCATACTGCACATGCACGCCGCCAGCAGGCCTAACGAGCAAGGGGCTAGCTTAGCGGGCCCGCGCTCGGTGCTAGGTGCTCGTGCCTTCGGACCTGTCCGGGCAGCGCGACAGCGGCAGCTGGAAGCGGCCATCGGGCATAATGTGCTCCGCCGGCGGCTGCGCGGCGGCCATAGCCTCGCGCCCCTGCAGCACCGGGCCGCTGAACCTGCGGCCGCGAGGGCGGTGGCAGGTAGGGTCAGGAGGAGAGTTGCCGCCGGGACTTGATGCAGAGGGTTTGCGCAACGTACCGTTGACGCACCCAAGTGCACAGCCCGCTTGCCACCATCTGTCCCACGTCCTCCCACCGCCGCACCACTTGAGTGACGGGTCTCCGAAGCCCGCTGGCGGCACCTCGCTGTTCTGCTCCTCCAGCGCCCGCCCCTCCTGCTCAAAGCACGTGACGCTCTCCGGCCACAGCGCGTCATGCAGGCACTCCTTGACGTCGCCGCCAACGCAGCTGATCTGTACACGGGGACACGCAGTACGAGCCAATGGCGCCCAATCATGGTAAGGCCCATTGGAGCAGGAGATACCCCCGGTCGATGCGCCGGCCCGACCCCCCGCATCTCATCCGCTCCCTAGGCGGTCCCGAGCGACCAGAGCCCTGGCCCCCGACCCTAGCTAGCCTGCGCAGCCCCAGCCTGGGCCAATCCACGGCCCTCCCAAGGCTGCCTGGCCCTGGCTGTCTGGCCCACACGGCAGGGGCGCCGGTCCGAGAAAGCCCAAAACGTGTTTCCATGTCGTCCTCTGCGCTCGCGCCAAAATTCGCCAGGCCTTGCGTACCAGCGGCCCTTCCAAGGGAATCTGGGGTCCGGCCCCTGCCTGCTGTAACGCAATCCTGCCTTGCGTCCCTCTGAGCGCCCGACCGCCGGCCCGGAGCTTGCGGCCCGCTCCTGCTCCGGACCCCTAGGCATTAATGCCCCCACGCCCACCTTTGCCAGCTGGCGATAGCAATGGCAGTTCTTCATCGTCCAGGTGCTGTGTGGGGCAGGCAGGGCGAGGCGGGGCAGTAGGGCGTACGTAGAGCAGCGAGGGAGGTGCTGGACGGCTGGCGTGGGCGCAGCGGGGAGGCCGGAGCAAGGTGCACCGCAGCTTGCTGCGGATGGGAGCCGGGCGGCGATACCTGCGGCCTGCAGCGGTAGGTGTGGTGTGGGGCCAGCTCGTCTGCTCTTGCCTTCTACTCTCCCCGCCCCATCCCGCCGCACCCTATCATGGGCGGCGACCCGGGTGTTGTGTTGGTGTTGGTGGCGGTGGCGGTGTGGCAGGCCGGCAGCGTGCGCTGCTCGCAGGACGGCCCCTCATAGCCAAAGGGGCACTCGCACAGGCCCGTGTCGCCGTTGCCTGTAGCAAGAGGACCGGGCACGAAAGGGACATGGGCAGGGTTCACGGCAGCGCTGCTGCAACGGTCTGAGACCGCAGGCGCGCGGCCTGTTGTACCAGCGGCTGCGGACACGGTGTGCGCCGGAGACCTGAGCCGGGAGTTCCGGCGGGAGGCTGTCGTTGTGCTTCTACAACCCCCAAACTGTGTCACACCGCGCTTATCCATCCACAGCTGTGACGCACAGTTGCCATGTTTGGGGCAGTCCACGTGGCAGGCCGGGTGCAGGCCCTTGTGGGCTGTGAACGGCGACTCGGCTGCCGCGGCGATGGCTGCGGCGGCGAGCAGGAGCGCTGCCCAGGAACACATGGCGCCGGTTGTGCTTTGTGCAGCGCCGCTCTGCCGGCTGCGACTGATCGCCATGTGGCCTCCTGTAGCCTATGCAGCAGCTCGCAGGAGCTACATGAGGCGAGCTGCCAGTCGCTCGTCAGGCTGGCACGGGCTGTCTATGAACCGGCCGAGCCACAATCAATTTACGCATGCGTTAGCTCTTCAGTTGTTATCGTTCTCATACGTAGCGTGTGGTATCGTTGGCACCTAGGCAAAAGTTAGTTTCGAGCAACACGACACACGCAGCATCAATCGCAACGCTCCCTCGTGATGTGCAATAGTTCAGCGTATATGGTTTGGGGCGATGAGTGCAGCGCACTTCGGCGATGGGAAAGATAGCCGTGTGAGCCTTGTGCTTTACCGAGGCTTGGCAGTGAGCCCGTAACTGCGCAGGTATCATAAATGCTGCGCTCTTGATCGTTGCTCTTGATTGCATGTATCCGCACGAACCCCGGGTCCCACTCGCACCCAACCCCCACCCCTACGGATTGCCCCTCTCTCACCGTTGACGTCGGAGAGTCAGGTGTATCCCCATTCATTCTTATCCCACAAAACGAACCACGCCTTCACTAAGTGCCTTTGACGATGCCTAGGTGCTCGCAGAAACTCCGCCGGCCAGAAACCCCCGAGCGAGCAGGCGCAGCTGTGATATGAAAGAGAGCTACAACCTACAGGTTATGCGGCTGGGCAAAGCGCTAGGCAAAGCGCTGCGCCAACGGCAGGTGCGCAAGGGGCCAACTTCAGTGGGCTACGCACGAAGTCTCCCCCTGTCGTGCGTGGGTTAGCTAAACAGAAGTCACTTACCCAGCAATCTGCTCCTCCCTTAACCTTCTTCTCTAGCATCCCATGCTTCCATCCTCAGCGCCCCATCACCTCGTCTGCGTACGCCTTCGGAACGAGACCTTAGGACTCATATCCGGAGTACGGGTCGGCAGGCGAAGCTCGTACCCTAAAACATCCTCAGAGCCATCTCAGCACGCGTCTCAGGGGAAACCGACCCCGGTGGCAAGCTCCCTGCGGCCTCCGTCAGCTCTCATACATGACATCAATTCTATCGGCACGGCGACCGACCGTTTAACTTGATAGACTCTATCGACTGCGTCGACTTGGATACGCCTGCTGGCCCTCCGCAGCCGCTGGCCGCCCGATGCAGGTACCTGTGGCACCCGCACGGCATGATGACCACGGACCTCCGCCAGTACAAAGCCCTTACCTACCGTACACGCAAACCGGCCTTTTACTTTAACTTTACCTTAACTTGGAAATCAACACATGAATGCTTGGCGCATGCTCGAGCCTGTTCACACACAGCCGAGCGTCGGCCCTCGCCCTCAGCACAGATACACAGGGAGCGCTCACGGACGTCAGGGTGGAGGGTGCGCGCTGCCCGCGCGGTGCCGCACGCTAGCGCAACGCGCCCCCCGTTGACATCCAGTGGTAGATTGTGAAAGGCGACCCCCGCACGGTGGAGCCAAAGCTATGCCAGCAGACGGTGGACGCATAACCGGGCACGGCATTGTCTGCTCCGACGCCTCAACGCGCAACGCACATGCGCAAAGGTAGCACGGTGTCCGGCGCGCACGCGCTTCGGGGCCACCGGCTCCTATACCGCCACCACAGCAATATGTATCTACGTTCCTCCGGCAGCAGCCGCGAGGGCAAGAGCTTTCGGTACACTGCAACAGCGAGCCTCTGAGCGGGCACCCACTCCCTCACAGCCGGACGTCTTCACGGCCAAGTGGCGCACCCCAGGACGGCCGCGGGCCGCTACATGCGCACGAGGGCACGGCACAGAGTGCTGCTCGCTCGGCGTTAAATGAAACGCAATTACGCGACGGTAGCACGGTGAGCGCACGGTGTCCTGCGTCCTGATGCTGCCCAGCCTGCACTCGCCAGGAACCACAACACACACCGGGTATTTCGGCCCTACAAAGTTGAACACACCGGGCACAGCGGCCGGATATCAACTACCAACCCCGCGACCAACCCCGCGACATACACAAACCCCGCTCAGGACGCCATCACCGCTCAGGACGCAATTCCGCACCGAAAGCACGGTGTCATAACCACTGACCGAAACGCCGCCCTGCTTGCTCTGGGAAACATGTCAGCCAAGGGACGCGGCTCGCCGCCGGCTGCGCGCTGGGCGGGGCGGAGTCGGGAGTCACCCAGCGCCGCCGGCAGCCACGCGGCCTGACCGACACACCACAAATCCACAACAGACTCTGCGCAGTACTTTGAGCATAGCTTAGCAATGTAGCAAGTAACTAAAGCAGCTTTGACAGCTTGGCCTGGCAGTCGCGATGCGCATGATGCGCTTGGCCGGCCTGCGCCCGGTGCGCTACCTCGAGCTCCTCTCGCTACACATTAAGTTCCGCCCGCAGAAAGTCTGACAATTGCTGCGCAGCCCTATTGTTTCACTTCCTCGCTGCCGCACCTAGCAAGGTTGCGGTGATGCACAAAGATGATGCGCGGGCGGTGCTCCGCGCCACCCTCCGGCTCCCTGCATGCGGAGAGCTGGAGCCAGCGCGCTTACCACACATCACACCGCGCCATGCCTTCCACCCCTACCTCCCCACACACGCACACACAAGTGGATAAATGAAGCACACAAACGGACCGTCAGTCTGCCAGGCGCTGAAGCGCCCTACCGACGGCACGCCACGCCCGCGTCACAGCTCCGGCCGCCTTGGTCCCCTGCCGCCGCCCCGCCGGCGCCTGCGCATCTTGCCCCGCCGGCTGCGGCTCAGACCACGGAGCTAAGCTTCCGTGCGCGCTGCCCGGCGGCGGCGAGACTGCGGTCTCCTCCTGGACCCCACCGCTGGAGCTCGCCCTCTGGCCAGCGCTAGCCGGCGTCCGGCCCTCGCTAAGGCCCCGGACGGGCAGCTGCGGCGGCTCCTCGGCGCGGCCTGTGGCGCCGGCCGGCGCCGGCGACGCTGCTACAGCGGCGGCGGCGGCCATGGCAGCGGCTTCTGAGCCGCCGGTTGACAGCCACCACTGCTTCGCCGAGCTGCTGTCAGCGCCACGGCCGGAGGGCGCCCGTTGCGGAACGACCCGGCGGAAGCTCGCTCCGCGGCCGGCGTTGGCCGTCGGGGACAGGACGGAGTCAGCCAGCGGAGTGGCCGAGGACGTAGCTCGCGAGCTGGCGCCGGAGGACGGCGCGACATGGGCGCTGCTGCCGCCGAGCAAGACCACGACCTGGCGGCGCCGCGGCGGCGCTGCCGTTACCTCGCGGTCGGCGTCGGCGTCTGCGTCGCTCGCGCCGCCGGGCACCTGATTGGCGCCAAAGCGCGTTGTGTTGCGCCGCGTCGGCGCACGCTGAGAAGAGCCCGACAGCGGGGGATCCAGCGCCGCCGCCGAGGACCCAGCAGCACCGCCGCCAGCCGCCTCGGCTGCGGCGGCGGCGGCGTCCGACGGCGCGAGAAGCTTACGCACGGCAAGCAGCGAGCGGCCCAGCACGCC